>BQNB010041561.1:0-42607 GCA_026074375.1 Tanacetum coccineum
GAGGATTTGTGTGTGTGTGTGTGTGTGTGTGTGAGAGGGGGGAGGCTTGAGCTGAATTTATACTGGAACAGTCGAAGTCGTTGATTTTTTGGCGCGTGAGTGTTTGTGTGTGGGTTTATCTGATGCTACTTTTGTGTATCCCATGTGACCAGAAACTTGAAAAGAAAAAACATAGACATAGATAATGTTTGATTTTATGTGTCATCACTAACTAAAGAAATAAAGTACAAAATAGATCCAAATTGAATGTGTGGTATCTTTTCGTGTCTTGTTCTCTCCGTATGCATACTATTATGGTTAATTATTTTAGACACCATAAAAGATATAAAAACTGATAGAGCAACCAGGGCGGTCCTGAATTATTTGTTGTCCTGGACGAGATAGTTTTTTTATGTCTTAAGGCTAGACGGAGTGATGCAAAACTCACCTAGGTGAGTTAGCCACTCGCGCGCGAGTGCCACTCCGGTGGCAAAACTCACATAGGTGAGTTCCTTTTGCTCGGTGACTTTTGGCCATGTTTTGTGTCAATTCGGTGACATACTCACCTAGTGTGGGTTTTAAAAATAGTGGGTCCCTCTCGAAATCTAACCGTTTTTTATTAAAAAAAATAAAAAATTTAAAAACCTCACTTTTTACTTATAAATACCCACTAATTCACCTATTTTTATACACAATTATTCCACACGCCGTCGATGAAATTCACGCTTTGGTTCAAAAACTAATTCACGAAGATAGCGTTCGTCAGAAAGCGATGATGGATTTAGCCGTGCAATTTGACAATGCAAGCGCAGCTAAACAAGATCTTAGACAAGCATACGAGAAATGCAATGACATTCCACAAGAGACTCGTAATTTGATCGACACTTTTTTGAAACGAGAATCTGATAAAGATTACGAGATGAATCTTGCTATGTATCGAAAGGCAGGAAAAATAGAAAAACAAATTGAGACTAAATATGTTTGGTTATCTGAAAATACCAACTCCTTTCATTCTCCCACTATAAATACCAACTCTTTTCACAACTTTTTCTCACACATTCAAACAACATTTCAAAAACTCACCATGTCTGAAACCAACCAAAGCAATCCCTCGGCACCCGAAAAACCAACCGAAGCAATCCTTCAACAACCTTACACAACCCCCAACCACGACTCAGAAACCCATAAGGGTGGTTCGTCATCAGAACAAAATACGCACAAGCCCACAAGTCCCATTACTCACGGATTTCTTACTGAGAAAGAGTATCAACAACTACTTCAGGATGAAGAGGTACTAAGACAAACATTGGAAGAACAAGCAAGAGCTGAAAAAGAGTGGGAGGATAGAATTAAGAAAAAAGAAGCTGAACGTGAGTTATTCATTTTGGAATTTGGGGTGCACACTGATTCGGAATACGAAACAGATTAATAATCTATGTATTGTTTTTAATAATCTATGTATTGTTTTTAATTGTGTTGTAATGTTTTTAATTTATGAATAAAAGTTTTTAATTTAGTTAACGTTTTTATTAATTTCGTACGTTTACGTTTACGTAAATATTTATTTTTTAGTTTATGAATAAAAGTATTTAAATAAAAAAAATGGGTGAGTAAGGTGAGTTTTAGTTGTAAGGTGAGTTCTTATTACGGTTGAAATGTGAGTTGTAAGGTGAGTTTTATTTGGAGAGAGAAAGCTGATGTGGCGCTGACGTGTCAGGTGGGTTTACCACCACCACTCCATCCAGCCTAAGCCAGATCATAGAAAATGACTACAAAATACATTTAACAAACACTCTTTATTTTTTTAAGAGACAAATTTCAAACAAAACTTACATATCAAGATAATAAAACATGAATAATTTTTTAATTAATTTGAATTTGTCTAATGGCTTTTAACATTTTGTTGTATTTTTCAATTTAAATTATTTTATAATACAAGAGATCTATCGTAACTATTAACTAATATGAGTTAGCACGTTATTACATATTTTTGTGACCAAACTTGTGAATAAAATTATGAATGTAAAACAAAAATTCAAATATTTCACATCTACGAATTAAAACCGAAAGAAATAAGAAAAATAAACTAAAAGAAACAACGTAAAAACTTCGATGTTGTTTACGATCTCGATCTTGCAAAGACAAAAACGATCCCAGGTGGGATCGCGATCTTGACAGCCTTGCTTACAACTTTTTATTATTTTCACACATTATGGTGTTATAAGTTAAAGGGGTTATATTTAAGAGTATGTATCAATAATAGTAGTTTACAAAAAAGGTTTATAAAAAGACGAAGAAGTCCATAATATTGTTAATCATTGTAGACATTAATTTTATATTTTTAATAGAATGAAGAGGTCTAATATTTTAAACATTTTTAATAATGTAATGCGTTAAATTATTGAAAAATGATTTGTATGTTTAAAACATGAACCTAAATTTATACCTAATGATTTAATTGGTGCATTTTAAAAAGTGATTGGTGAAAAATGATGAGAGATAATATGTTTAATACACTTGTCATGAATTAATTAGTTAGGTCTAATTTTAAGTCTTCGTGTTAGGCATAAATAGTTAGGTTTACATGTTGGTAACGGGGTACGATTATAAACTTTGTAAGTGTTTATCAAAATGGATGCTTTAAACAAGAAAGAAAAATAACACGTAGTAAAGCAATATTTTGAACATTAAAGCCAAAATGTAACTCCAATAAGTATGAAACCCAAAAGGTAGCCGACATGTTATCCTAAAAAATAAAAGTACCATGGCCACTCTTTTTATATACGAAGAATTGCATATATATATATATATATATATACACCTATTAAAACTTGAATATTTGTATATTTCCTCAAAACACAAGTTTTTAATGCATGATTTACAATGCAAGTTAAGTAGGTTTTGAGTATATATGCAAATATGCAAGTTTTAATGGGTATATATGCAATTGCCCCTTTTATATAAGTTTTCTCTTTTAACAAAAAATAACATCTATATTTATACTACTATATAAAGCATTTATAATGTGGGACCCATTAAAAATTAAGATAAGGAGGTGCAATCTTGACCATCCATCTCATTTTAAGAAACCACATCATAAAGTGATATGTGTCATCTTTTGATTAAAAAATCACCTCTATTTTCAAATTGAAATATCTTTTTATCAATTTAATTTTATTATGATCTAATTTAACCATATTTTTTAAAATTTTGTGCTTTTTAATTCAAAATCCATTTTGATATATTTTTATATTTGTTTTATTTTTTTATATTTTTAGTGAGTTTATTTTATGTTGATTTATATTTTTTATAACTTTAACCTAAATTAAATATAAACTTGATACGTTAAAATTATATACTTTCGGAGAGAGTGTTGTCTTTTACATGCGAGAACGATTATGTTAATATGGTGTTGCGGGAAAGCTACGGGAAACCCAAACGAACACATACATTCAAAGTGTTGTGAAACGAATTTACTAAATGAGTAAGAAATTACGTAAAGAGTTGAGTTAGTAAAAATTTTATTGCCGCCGCTATGCGCGGGTAACCGACTAGTTTTTTAAAACATGCATTTGTTTCTCTCTCCTACCCTTTTTCTCCATTTAATCTTTTCTCTATGAAAGAAAAAATAAAGATAAAAAACACAGACTGAAAAAATCACGAGACCATAAAATAAAGTCTATTCATAACACATAAAATAATGCCCTCTCTTTGTTGGATGCCTTGGGTTGTCGTCCGCACTGCCCATAGCGAAGGCCGACGCTAAAAGCAACCTATTTTTAATTAAAATAGAATACTCACTTCCATATCTATCATTCATATTCTTTAAAATTAGAATCAATTTTCGCTCTTTTTAAAAAATATATAATAAATATCAAAAACCATAATCGTTGGCGAAATAATTACACGATTACAAGAAGCATTTAATTATCTTTAATAGAGAATTGCTTTTGTATAGTTTCGACAATTTTTTTTTCATGATTTTGCAATTTGCATGATAATATTATGTAAGTTCGAGCACTTAACATAATAGAGTTGAGTTCAATATAGATATTCTCTAAATACTCAATAAACAAATCATTGTCATTCATTATTTTCATCAAAATTCTAAAAGATCACTTTCCATTTTATGTGTTTTTGAAAATAAAATATCTTGCAAACGGTAAATCGTTAAGCAACAAAAAATACAACATCGCGACGAGAATTTTTTTATCTTTCATTAGACGATACTTCAATATACTTTCGTCGCACTTATTTTTCTCGAGTTTTGTTTGTGTTAAAATTTGCGTCTGGAAAAATCACATGTGATTTGTATGTTTGTAATCACGTGTGATTTCACAAATAACATGTGATTTTAAAATAACAAATCCTATGTGATTTTTTCAGACGTAAATTTCAATACTAAAAAAATCAAAAAAAAAGTTCTGTCGAAAGTATATAGAAGTGCCCCTCTAAAGAAAATTGATCTAATTCTCGTCATAACTCATGATGGTATGATTTTTTTCGCTTAACATTTATTGTTTGTAAGATATGCTATTGTCAAAAAAAAAGGTGTAACGTGAATTTTTTTAATTTTGATTAAAAAAAATAGATGGCATGAATTAGTTAACCGAGTCTTTAGAGGATTAGGATCTACATTTAACTTTTACATGCTGTCATAAAATAAACATCAAGCTACGGTCTAACGCTTGCCTCCAATAGCTAACCTAGGTTGGGGCGCAAGTATTCGTGTATAACTAGGGATGACAATGGGTCGGGGAATTTCGGGGATCGTATTTACCATCCCCATCCCCGTTTCTCAGCCTCATCCCCATCCCCGTCCCCATCCCCATTGGGGAATCAATTTACATCCCCATCCCCGTCCCCAATGGGGATCGGGGATCCCCACGGGGATTCGGGGATTTTTCGCCCTTATAAATTGAGCATAAAAATTACACAACTAAACGAAAATATAAAGAATTGACCTACATAATGTCTTAGAACGCATACGTTGTACATGGTTTGATTAATTAAAATGTCATTCAACTTTAAAGCATCGTAAATACTAAAATATCACATATACTATATAAATAAAATGGATCGAATGTGTGTATTCAGAAAAAATATTAATTGAATAATATATAGTTAGTACTTAACATTTTAAAAGTAGTCGATTCATTAAATATGACATATACATACAAATATACTTCAAGTATAATATTAGTCAATACTTACTAACTTATACATATACATGTACATGTAGTATTAATATACAAATAATTTATATATATTTGTACATTAAAAAGTTCGGGGTCGGGTACGGGGCCGGGGATTTATGTTATCCCCATCCCCGCCCCATCCCCGGTTTCATAATTCGGGGATTCCCCGTCCCCATCCCCATCCCCGGTCAACTCGGGGATTCCCCAGTCAATTCGGGTTTGGGGATCGGGTCCCCATCGGGTACGGGTTTTATTGCCATCCCTACATAGAATTTGACCGGAACCGAAAATCAAACTAGAACCGACCCAACTCGAACCCCGAATTTAATAACCGCGGTCCACTTCTCGGGTTATTCAATATAGCATATTTTGGTTTCGGTTCGGAACCGTGGGTATCGCTTCCAGAATCAAAAAACCGCCCGACTTTCAAATATATAAGATTTTTATGGGACGTTTAGTTTTTAAATTTCACGTTTACATCTTTATACCCTAACTAGTTAAAACTTCATCGCTCAACTTGAGCTAGCAGTGTGTTAAAATATGTTTTGCGTCTGGAAAAAAATCACATTGTTATTTGGTTAGGTTTGTTATCACGTATGTGATTTCACAAACATAATATGTGATTTTAAAAAAAGATATTCAGATATTCCTATATTGTAGATTTTTTCTGCCGAGTGTAAATTTCAATACTAAAAAAAATTAAAAACAAATGAGATGCTGTGTTGGAAGTAATATAGGAAGTTGCCAGATCCTATAAAGGAAAATTAGATCATAATGATCTCAGTCAATACACTCATGATGGTATGATTTTTTTTAGGGTGCATTAGACAGTTTATTGCTTGTTGTAAGATTATGGCTTTTGTCAGAGATAGAAAAAAAAGGTTCGTCTTGATGTTTTTATGTAGCATGTTGTTTAGTTGTTTAGGTATTAGTGTTTTAATGAGAGTTGTGAACTTCGTAACGTGGATATTTTTTTAATTTTGATTAAAAAAAAATAGATAAGATGGCCATGAATTAGTTAACCGAAAGTCATTTAGAGGATATTAGGGATCTTAATTTAACTAGTTTACATGGCTGTCATAAAATAAACATCAAGCTACGGTCTAACGCTTGCCTCCAATAGCTAACCTAGGTTGGGGCGCAAGTATTCGTGTATAACTTTAAATTAATTCACTGTCTTTTGCATTTGAAAATACGAATTATTAGTCTTCCAACTATATATTACAAATGATTTTTGAACTTTTAAATAAATACAATTTATTTATAAAAATTAAAAAATATATCTACCATTTCTTTTGTTCTTTTAAACTGGCCCCGTGATATATAAACAGTGGTTGCTATGAGTTTTCGCTACTAAACCATAAAGTTAAGTGTATAAATTTGGTTTACTGCTTCTATACAACAAACATGGTTTCTTATTATGACGTTTGACTATATATTTTAGATGTAGTTTATTTATTAGTTTGACGAATAAGTAAAATCCGAACAAAATTTCTATAAGTAAATATTGAAAATTTAACGGGCTACTTCAGTATAGCTCGTTTTAGCACTAAAATCAGTGTTGAAAAAACTCAATAACTCGTATTGTTTCATTTTCTCTACATCACGCATGGAACTTATTTTATTGTTGCTACGTGAGTTAGGAAAAATTGTCCATGTTGATTAAGATTCATAATGATCGGCATAGTTGTGTAATAATGTAAATTCTAACATGCAAATGAAGACACGGATAGAGGTACTGGGAAGAACAAATGATCACGTAATAATATATGACAGTGATTGTGTAGTGTGTAAAATCCGTTGTAGGAGATGTGGTGGATTGGAAAGAGACGCCCGTTTGGTTATAAAACCGATGGAAGAGAATAAAGAGAATAAATATGTGTCTAGCATTGGTGGTTTTTGAGCTAGTGTAGTCTCAATATGTATGAAAAAAGGGGAAATGAGGGGTATTATCAAAATAATTAATTCAGAGTATAATGTTAATGACCACTTGTTCACTATCGCTAACTTTATTCTACTAAAGACAGCTAATTCCTATTGTCATTATTCAACCGTAACATCTAATCTTGGAGATGAGGTCATGAGGAACTGCACTTGCATCGTACACACTCATCTTTATTGAATCCGACTATTTGTCTACTTTCTTTTTTTCTTTCCGAGAAAAGATAATTTTAGTAGCACCAAAATAATGAGTAATGTTAAGCTCACATAAATTTTACATAATAACATCCACATAATGATGTGGCTTATTTACTTTTTCATTGAAGCCAATTAAAAAATGAGAGGGAAACTATTTAAATAGACAAGTGAGGTTGCCACTTCATGGTGTGGATTTTATTATGTAAAATTTATGTGAGCATAGCATTACTCCCAAAATAATACACATAAACCAATCTGGCAATCTATGGCATAAGCATAACCATATTGATGGACAAAATATAAAGACTTGAACAAAGCCTATAATACTAGACAATTACTAAAACTGAAACTACCAATAATACTAAAACAAAGAAAAAATCTACTAATGTTCAAATTGAACGTGATATGTCATGTTGATGATGTTGTGAGTAGAGCATTGATATAAAATAATACAAATTTCTCACAATGATGACTCACTTTTTCTTTCTCACTCACAACAACCTCAACATGATCTATCATGTTCATCTTGAACATTAGAGGATCCTTATCCCTAAAACAAACAACAACAGACTAGAATAAGGCTAATTTGTCTACTTTTTCCCCACGGATAATACGTGATTAGTACTCGATAATACTATCATTGCCTATGTTGGTAATTAAAAGCACAAAACGAACAAACAAATTCAAACAAACGAAGCGGAAGCTTTATACAAATACCAAACCAAATTACAAAACCAAATTCAAATGTACCAAACCATAATTCCAAAAGGTAAAAAAAACTAATGGCAATGGCCTCTATTTATAGGCAACCAATGACCCAAAACTACCAAATCTTTAATCGACTTAAATTAGGAAACATATCAAAAACTAATATCTATCCAAAACCAAATTTACGAAACGCCCCTTAGAGTTTAAGTCACTTTCTAACAATCTCCACCGTGACTTCAACTCCGCTCAAAACTTCAAAAACGAATCTTTCGTCATCAAATTCAAATTTCCAAGCGCTAGAGATGCTAGCCAAATTCAAAACAAACAATCGATTCCCAAAACCAATCCGAAATAAAATCGATCCAAAGCAAACGCCGATGACTTCAAAACGAACAATCAAATATTAACCGACAAATCAAACTCGGTCAACCAAACAAACGAATCGGCTCGAACGATCTTCAACAAGGACAATCAAATTCGGGAAACCAACTTCAAAAGTCCGACAAACGAAGATCCAAATTTTCAAACTAACAAATTTCCAAAAATCGAACAAATTCCAAACGACCGATTATTAACAAGTCTTCAAACACCAAAATCGATCTTCAAATTCCAAAACCAAATTCAAATTCAAATGACCAACTTATTTGATATGTATTACGGTCCAACTTCAAACTTATTATCCGTATCAAATCAAATTCAAGTTAATAAATAACTTGACAAACGAGCTCTAATTCAAACGCCCCAAATATGATACGAATAATAATTCTAATGACCCACTTATATAATTAGGATTACGATCCGAATACAAACAAAATATTTAAATTCAAATACGAAACAACCTAATACGGAGTAGATGTCTTCTACGAATATTAAAAACCCAATATGACTTAATACAAGCTCAACTAACCACAACGTTTTCCAAACTAACAACAAACCAATTCAAATCAATCAAAGAAACAAATTCAAATTCATATGTGATCCCAGAACTAACCAATTGAAAAAGCAAAACCAAACGATTCGCTCCACCAAAAACTATTATTCTCAAAATTCAAACTATTCTTCAAACCAAAAACAATCGAACTTCAATCTCAATGAACTTTTTAATTCTTTTTCTTCATGGCTAAACAAACATGCTTCTGATACCACTTGTTGTTAATCAAAGACGAAACAAACAAACAAATTCAAACAAACGAAGCGGAAGCTTTATACAAATACCAAACCAAATTACAAAACCAAATTCAAATGTATCAAACCCTAATTTCAAAAGGTACAAAGAAAACTAATGACATTGGCCTCTATTTATAGGAAACCAATGACCCAAAACTATCAAATCTTTAATCTGTTGTGGAGTAACCGCGATAATATCCCACTGACTAGGTAAATAGTGTGAATAATTCAACACCACAATTATACCCCTAACTAGCTTGTTGAAAACTAGACTATGAAAATAAACAAGAGATGTAACACCAAACCTTATATATTTCTTAAGCTAGAAACATATAAAAACTAGAACTAACAAAAAGAAGAGAGAACTAGTACACTACAAGATGTGCTTGTGTGTTTTTGATGTGCTTTCAACAAGAAACTAATGAGCTATTTATAGGCTCAATATCCTTGCTAGTTCATGCATGTAGAAAGGATAAGCAAGTTGCATCAACTTGCATAACCAACTTGCCAAATTGTTGATGTCTTCAATTTGCCCACTTGATATAACCCAATATTCTTACAAATCTCCACCTTGGTGAATATCAATTCTTCAATCTCGTCGTCAACCATCTTTGGTGGAGTCTTAAAACCAACCTTCAAGTTCTTACAACATTGATCAAGTCTAAACAGTAATTGAACTTGATCCCAGCTACTACTTTAGTCAGCATATTTGCGGGATTCTTAGAAGTATGGATCTTCTGGATTCTAACTCCACCTTCTTCTAGTATCTCTCGTATGAAATGATACCAAACATCAATATAACACCCCGTGTTTTAGGGTCATTTACGACGTCAATAAATTCACTATTTATTTTTAGTATTGTACGCGTTTGCTTTTAAATCGTAATCGTTAAGTTAAATCGCGTAAGCTAAAAATTATCGTTCAATGTAAACGGGCATCAAACAATTAAATGTTTACATCAAGCAAGTGTTAAGTAATTAATTTGAGGATAATTATTAACTTTGTTTAATTTATTTTATTGGTTACGTAAATTGTGTACGTTTCGCGATAAAATTTCATTTAGGTATACCCGGAACCACCATAATTAATCTACGCTTCAACAAATACCCATTTTTATAACCAATACCCAAAGTTTTATAAAAATGCACCCTTATAACCCATGTTAGCCGAATTTCTACCTAAGAAAAACCAACCAAGACATAAACATTTACAAATATACACTTTGTATTAAATCTACATCTTTTATACTTCAAGTATTAGCAAGATATAAAAGATAAAATTCACTAGCTAGTCATTTTGTTCCATGATTTCATAGGATGATATGCATCTAAGGGGACATAAGAACATAAGTAATAAATAACAACAAGTGCAAGTATGGAACTTGCAAGACTTCTATCATGACTAGTGATTTACATCACTAGTCACCCCTTTTTCTCTCCAAGTTGCCGTCCCAACCCCCCTTGACCATTTGGTCTTTGAAATACTTCATTTGACTAGCCTTTTATATATATAACTTATGCACTTCAAGAGATAAACACACAAGTCTTTCACTTAGCCAAAAACAAAATCCACCTCTCTTGTTTCTCTTGTCTAGCCACGGCACAAAACACCCAACTCAAACACATACAAGCATTCAAATATCATATCTAAGATACCTCAAGGTGTTTAGAAGGATCGGTTTAAGTATTTTTCAAGGTTTAAACAAGGAAAAGCAAGATTAAGGTTTTGTGGTTAATTAGGGTTTCAAATCTTTCAAGCTAGGGTATAAAATCTAAACAAGGGTTTAGGGGAATATTTCTCATCATCATACATCACTCTAAGGTTATCTAAAAGCCCTCATCTTTTTATAATTATGATTTTATGTGTATATATGTTCTATATAGCAAAAATCACCATTATGATACTTTTAAACATGTGGAATGCATTTTTACTTGTGATCATTGTTTTGTACACTTTTACATATGCTATTATGTTGGTAATATCATGTTAAAATGGATTTATAAGTGTTGTACACTCTTGGTTTATGTATAAAAAGGTTATGTACAAACTTGTTAATTAGGGTTTACTTAATAACTTGTAATTAAAAGTTACATAATAAGTGTGATTTAAAGGTGTTATCAAGGACTTGATACTATGGACTTTTGGACAAGATATGGACATTATTATATGTAACATATATGATAAATAAGGTTATGGAGGATTGTGGAAAATTTACTAAGTTATAAAGTACATAAAACAAGTGATATCAATAAGTATACATATTATTTACAAAGGGACTGTTTTGGTTCGTGTTTTATGACAGCCCTATCATGTTTTATAAATATAGTACACCTCATGACGATTCCAAATATGTAAAGAACTCGAAAAACCGACTTATAACGAAAAAGATACGGCAAATATACGTTTTACGTTAATACCGGATTTATAAAACAAACTTTATAAAAGCAAGTTATAAAATATTTCTAAAATATAAGGTTTAGTATTTTTCACAGATCCTACATATTTTTAGGATTCCAAAATGATAAGAATTGTAATTTTTCAATCAATAACGAAAGAGTTACGAATTTCACAAGTTTACGATAATAATACTTTTATAAAAAGTTACTGTTCATGACAGAAACATTTATTTTTGTAAACCTCATAAATAAATAGAACTTTCAATTACGAGAACGTGCTCGAAAGAATCGCTAAAAACGGAGCTATAACGAATAAAATACGACATTTACGGGTTTTACGTTAATTAAAGTTATAAAAATAAGTTTATAACTGGTATGAACAGTAAAAATCACTGTTCATCAGAGGACTAAAAATATGAAAACGTCAAATTTTGATAACTCGTCTTAATACGAAAGCGTGGACATAAGAAACGCAAGAAACGGACTTGAAACGTGAAAGTTATGTCATTTTTACCAAAGGTATATTTATAAACGTTTTAACTTTATAAATATGATTTCACTAAAACAATTAGATGGTGATTAGCTATATAGAATTATATATGGTAGTAGTTACCCAATGTGATTAGTACTTATACGACCTATATTGGATTAGGTTGCACTCGATCATTACCGTGACGCATTTTCTGTGATACACTTGATATTCGCTCACTCAAGGTGAGTTCATAGCCCCACGTTTTACATGATTTGTTTTATAAGTTTTTGGGGTGAGAAACATGCACTGTTTTATAATTGGACACAAGTGGATAAGTTTTACATTATGATTACGTGTTGCCTAAGTAGCGATAACCCTAGTTGAGCCCATTATCATGAACTGTCAGTTACTGGATTGTGAGCGCGAATGTTATGAATAGATCTATTGGGATTGACATCCCCGTTCGGGTGATTAGCTATCACTGGGCAAACGAACGTATACCATGTCGAACATAGGATGTTGCGGGTTAGAACATCATCACGGGCAATGTAGGCCATTTATATGGTATTCATTTATGTCGAGCTTCAGTGTCATGAGCTTAGGGCAACGTAATTACATTTATATGATGTCTGCATCTGTTGCATTATCATACACTTGGGAAATCTTGTGGTCCTACAATATACGATTTATCAAACCTATGAATTCACCAACATTATTGTTGACGTTTTAAAGCAATGTTTTTCAGGAGGTCAATAAGCACGAGGTGCAAGGGATACATTGGTGGTTTTGATTTGGATATCATGCATTAAAGATTTTGTCGCATTACATTTTGTATATCTGTTATGGGCTAGAAATCTTTGTATTTTGAACAAGTAAACAAGTGAAGCTTCGGGCTTATGTAACAAATACTTTGTTAAATCCAATGTATCGGTTTTAAACGACTTTTTGGTCGTTCTATATATATCTTGTGTTGTTGATCATTGAAGTAACACGCCCTAGACCCTTATTCCGCTGCGACCCAATTTGGGGGTGTTACAGATGGCGTCGCGTGTTAATCGTGACGCCGTCTCCACGTTCTGTGAAAATGAAATTTTTGTTTTTGATGAAAAATTTCATGCACTTGATTCCATAAGTTAATTCCTGTACAAATAGCTACATAAAACCTGAGATTTCACAATTCAATCATATGACGCGAATTAATCTAAACAAGTTATTAAACATGCATGAACTTGTCTCAAAAGCCGGATAAATTCCCCTACACTTATTGTTGTAAAATACCTATGATTGAAATTAAGACGAAGTTAAAGACAAACAAAGCTTGATTACAAGATAGTTCAAACATAATAAAACAAACTATAAAGAATTAAAACACACGAGACACTCCTACTATGCGGGAAAGGGTAAATTAGGTTACCTCCCAAGAAGCACTTTTTTTATTAACGAGTCTTGTAGCTAGACTCAAAGTCACACGTCAAGTGTCATAGAAGTGGTCCAAGTCGATGATTTCTCTTGGATTTTCTCTTTCGGAGAGCTTCCTGGTAGTAGGGATTGATTGTAAGGTTTTGGTAAATTCCTCTCCATCGGGTTCAATTATTCTAATCCTAGCATGCCATGCTCCGTCTCTGTTTTTGGGTGGCTTGTTCCAGTTAATTGGTTTTTTAATTAGGTCTTTAGATTCCCACATGTTGCACTTAAGGTTAATAGGTATGGCTCCTAGGAATTCCACCATTCGCCTAAACACTAAGGTATCCTTAAAAGGATTAAGCTCGACACCTCTAGAAATTCCACCATGCACCAATTCCGTCCAAGCTAGGCCGGGGTTTATAGGATTCCCTTTTTCCAGTTTTGGCTAAATCTTTATTACATATATTAAATTAAGAAATTTCCAATAAGGTGCTTCCTCCTCACCTAAGTCTACTCCTTTTACATCGAATACCGACCTAAAGATTCCTTCTCCTACCGCTATTTTGGCCATCCTACAATCTATAACTGTGTTGGCGGTAGCTAAGAATCCTCTTCCTACAAGCAAAGGGCTTTCGGGGTCCTTTTTCATATCGAGAACGTAGAAATCATTAAATAGTTTTAGTTTTCCTATGTGGACTTCTACGTCTTTATACATATCCTAACGGGGTCAGGTTTTGTTCCGTCAGCCAATTCTAAAGATATGGTCAGTCTCTTCTAATAGTCTGATGTTAAGCTTTTTAAAGAGGTAAATGAGATTATGTTTACGCATGATCCTAAATCAGCCAGGGTGTCGAAAGGTTTTGAGTCCCCTAATCTACAAGGTAGAGTGAATAGCCCAGGGTCTCCCATCTTAGCAGGTATTTCACCTTGAACAAATGCTGATCTGTTTTTGCCTAGTTTTAAGCTCTCCACGTATTTATCTAATATGGCATTGTAAATTGGAGCATGGGCTAGGACTTCGAGAACCGGTAGGTTAAAATGCAAATCCTTAAATTCATTTTCAAGAGTTGGTCTGGGTTCCTCCGGTTGTTGTGGTTCGATTTCAACCACGGGTTGCTACAGGCTTGTTTGGGAAATGTTATTCCCATTGAAACGTTGCCTTGATAGGCATTGATTGTTGTGGTGGGTTGAGATGGCAGTGGGGGGTTGTTGTTGGGGTAAGAACGAGCAGACAAAATGGTGAGTCCCTATAGTTTCGGGTTTCTTAATGTATTTATAGGTAGTGTGCCATCTTTTTGTACGGTTATTTTTTTTTTAATGGCCTTCAATACAGTGTCGATTTTGTTGGTCATCTCATTTTGTTGTCGTTTGAAATCGGCTTCAAACATAGACACTCTAGCGTCTTGAGATGCCATGAATTCGGAAACCAGTCCTTCTATATTTGATTGATTGTTAAAATTTTGAGGACGGTTGTTGAAGGAATGTTTTTGGAATGAACTGTTGGGTTGGAACCGGTTAGGTGGGTTTGAAAAGTTATTTTGAGAATTTTAGGGTTGTCTCCACCTAAGGTTTGGGTGAATTTTCCATGATGGATTATAGGTGTCACCAAGGTTGTTTTGCTCGGGCTTGAAGGTATACCACTTACCTCCCACTTTGTCGATGTACAAGGATGTGTATTCAACAAAGGCTCATTCGGGGTCTTCCATGCAATACTGAGTGTCGTGAGGACCACTGCAGATCTCACATGAGGTAGTGATTTTGTTTACTTGGGTAGGTTGTGTCGGAGCAAGATGAGCTTCCATCAAGCGTTGAACTTTCATTGTCATAGAGGGCGAGGTCCTCTAATAATGCCCAGGATTCTTTAGCGTTGAGGTCACGAAGCTTACCACCGGCCGATTGGTCAATGGTTCGTCTTGACATGGTCATAAAAAATTTGGACTTGGAGCCAAAGATCGATGCCATGATGAGGGACTTTTTGGAGTAAGTCCTTGAAACGAGTCCATGCTTCAGATAAAGATTCTCCTTGATGTTGTTGGAACATCAGGATATCGTTGCGGAGTTTTGCGGTCCTTCCCGGTGGAAAGAATTGAGCAAGGAATCGGGTAGTAAGATCCTCCCATGTGGTGATGGATCCTGCTGGAAGGCGTTCAAGCCAATTGCTAGCTTGATCATGAATGGAAAATTAAAATAAATGTAGGCGCTTTCTTTCCCTATTGTCACCGTCAAGGTCAAGTGAGTCCACAAGTTTAAGGAAATCCTTGAGGTGTTGATTTGGATCCTCAGACCAAAGTTCGTGGAATGAGCATCCGTTTTGCACCAACCGGATGGTGTCAGATCGAAGAGGTACCACATTGTTCCCTATGGGGAGCTCAATGGTATTCCTACAGCCCTTGTGGTTAGGTTTGGAGTAGTCTCCTAGAGTACGGATTGGATTCTCGTCTCCCATGGTGGTTGACGAGAATGAGTTACTAAACAAATAGCACAAAGAAAAGGTAGACTACAAGAAAGCTAATATGCGGAAATTAAAGTCTCACTTGAAAGGATCCAAGCGAGTAGAACTAATATGTATAGTCGTCGTAGGCAACTCCCTATGCAGTGCACCTAAATGTTTATCGTTCACTCGAGGAATAGGTTAGGAAGGTTTGATCATGGTCTAACAGAATTCTAAGGGTTGAGGGAAGATTATTTTTGTATTTTTATGTTTTATGGAAAGCAGTAAAATCATATAATTAGAGGGAGGTTTGGTTTTAGCTATTTAAACTAAATAACAACTAAACTATTGGTGATAACAATAAGATAAAAGATTGTGTTCATTTAATCATGTATTACTCCCTAGATTGCTTCTCCTAGTGTTGTTGCCTTGTCACACTTGTGATGATCTATGTAACTATTTCCTAAGTCATGAACGAATTACACGAACCCGCCGTCTACTTAGTATCACGTTATAGCAACACACCTGTAAGGTAGTATGAAGACTATTACAAGGCCCCTAAGAGTACACTAAGTGCATGTGAAATATTTTAAGAGTGGATCAACCATATTAGGGGGCAAGGTAGTATGAAGACTGTTACCCGATGGTATCCTTTCTACACAATCATGTTTTCCTAGACATATCAACAACGATACAGACAAAAGCTGGTTTTCTAAGACCTAACATGCACATCCATCACAAGAAGCAACATCACTAATATCTACATTCTAGGTTTCATACAATCATAAACAAACACAATAATAGGTTTAGCCAAGCATGTTAAAGATTAAGCAAGAACAATAAATAATCACACAACACATAGACATATTGAATGATTAAGTAAACCTTACTTGATTAAAACATGAATTGGAAGAAGTACAATAGGGTTTTTAGGCCCTAAAATCCCGTTAAAGTGTTATTTTTGGTTTAGTCGGCAAAATATAAATTTAAAACTTGAATCAATAAAATATACATCACACAACGACACATCACTTGTGTTTAACTCAAGTGGGGGGAATGGATTAGAAATAAACACCCATTTGATTATACTTGCTTTTATTTGTCTAGTTTATTTTGAAAAATGTTTCATTACTAAAATTTTGACATGTTTTTCATTACTTAACTAGTTAAAACTTTACTGGGAACACCCTACCTTATAATTCCGTTGTGTAAGGATAAGCCTTTCCATTTTCCCCTTTTACATAAATCCAATAAAAATAAGTGTGTCGGTGGCTGTAGTAGACTTTAGAACTTGGCTTGGTATATATTTTCGAGACCACAATAATGAGCATTGCACCTAGTGTAATCGGTGTAGCTGTGATAAAAGGCAATTTTAGGATTAACCCTAAATAGCCCATCTATGTTATGTTTGTGTATATTGACTTTTCACACTGATTAGTCAACCCCCCTGTTAAACCCCTTGTTGCACTCATCTTTAGTGCAAGATACCCCTAGTATAACTTGCTGAGCCTTTCCTTTCATTTTGTAACCCAATATATGTTGTTTCGTTACACCTATCGCCTAGCCTACCCTGTAGTTTCTTAGTCCATGATCGGGGAGTTGCTGGTTAATTTTGGTTTCACTAGTAAAAGTCACGGGTTAGGATAGAGAGTATTTGAAGAAAAGACGGGTTTTGAAGATAGTTGATCTCAAGTGGGGGATGCTTATGTATATATGTGTCTGTAATGTGATTCATTGTATCCTTATCTTGCATCATCAAAAAAAAAGAAAAAAAAGAATAAAGAGCTTGCAAGCAAGTGTTTATTAGTCAGCTTATATGTCGTCCAGCTGGCGATGATTCCGTCTTTCTAAATAGGTAGTTCTTTTAAACCTATGACATGTCTATCTCTCCTTTCTAATATAAGTCTATATGTACAATGAGGGAATTGTACATCTCAAGTGGGGGAAGGGAGATAGAAATGAAGTATTTAGTGAAATTATGTGCTAATTTGGCCCAAAATTTTAAAATTTTTTAGCACAAAATTTTTGTTCATTAATGATGAAGGCCGAGTTAATGCGACTTTCTTGCCTAAGTTATGGAGATTATGAGGCAACACATTATATTTCATACGCATTAACTCGTGTATTATGAAGACCCCTTGACTCTTTACCCTTGTTTTTACCTTATGGAATTTGAATGCGACCAGTGACGGGGAGATTATGGAGTTAGGAAACTATTTGTTTTGTGTTTTTACTTAATAAACATTAAATGTGTATCCCATGTCTTTATCGTACCCTATATTATTCTCTTAGAGAATGATTCACCCCGTAAGCCTTTGTGTTGTGTCAACCCATTTGCCTTTATGAATAGTTGCATCTAGACTCTAGTAGTGGAGATTAGTATCCTTTCCAAGCTTATGATAGAATACTCGCCATGACTGAGTAGTTGAGTGATCACCAAAAATAATCCACAAACGCGATCACGACCTATAATTAGAGTCGCTCGATTACTATATCGAAAAGTATAATTAACGATGCGTACATCGTATCAACAAAATCATATATATATAATATATATATATATATATATATCATTTATTCATACATGTGATGAGAAATCCACTTGCGCCTTAGCTCCTATAACCCCACAATATTAAGTTACGATCATATTCTTTGTTTTATACCATTCAATCGTTAACCGACAACTTTTCTTTAGGAAATTTTATTTTAAAAGTTACTATTTTTTAGAAAGTTACCATTTTTAGTAAAGTCCTCGGTTATCAAAGTATATTTATTAAAAAGTATATTATTTATCCCGTCGAACTTCGATCATTTGCAATTTGAGTTATTAATTTAACTCGTATCCGAATTATTTTTCAATTATTACTAAAGTTTCTATTTTAGAATCTACCCCGTTCGTAAGAACGGCTAAGTTTAAAACATCTTACTCGTAGTAAAATACATTTATAATTATTTTTATAAACGTCCGACAAGTTTATATTAATCCTTACTTCAAAGTCAACGTTAGACTTTGTTTGACTTGACTTTTTATACATATTTATTAATTAGGTCTGACCCGCTCCAAACGATCATCTAAATCACATTTTCATGACTCGGACAAAGAAGAGATTTTATGCGAAACGATATTCTGGACAACTTTTTAGTTTTAGCCGAGACCCGAAACTTGACAAAAAATGACCATAATGCCCCTGCCAAAATCTGCTGGAACATGATATTTAATAAAAACTCAGGAGATTTTTTGACCATCGGTTTTGACCAGCTATATCACGTTTTCGTGACTTTGACCAAAAAGAGATTTTATAGAAAACATCATTCCGGACAACTTTCGTATTTCGCCGGAAGGCTCAAACGGTCTAGAAAGTGCCCGAATCCTCCGTTGCAATTAGGGACAGCAAGCAAAGTACCAAAAAATGCTGTCGAAAACATTTATACTTTTCCAATCTTCGATCGGCCATAACTTCTTCGTTAGGAAGAGTTACGGGACGATCCACCTATCGAAACGGACGTCATAACATCCCACATACAATAATTTCTAGTCTAATATATGATTTTCGCAAATCTCAGACCTCGATTAGCGTGCTGAACCTTCTGCACGAAATTAATACTTTCAAAACACGCCAAAAACTATTTTTCGACCACAAATTCACCCACGACATATCTAATATATCCTTTACACGATATTCATGTCCTTCAATCATCCCAAATTACAATCTAGCTAATCGCTGCAAGTTCATCGGATTTCATCACATATATTAATAATTGATCGAAACGCGAAACTAACGAACAATAGTAACACGAATACTACAACGCATATTTAAGCAAACTCGAGACTCGATTCTTTCCCTTTTCTTGCTTTGGCCGCACTCGAACCAACCAAAATACAAAACTAGAAATATTCCCATTGCATGTGAAATATTTTTTGTGGAAAACGTAAGAAATGACGAGGGAATTCGGAAAATAAAAATTGATCGGATTGCATGTAAGTTTTCCGGCGACCATTGCGGTCTCCGGCAGCGGTGGCCGGTGGTGTGGTGGTGGCCGGTTGTGGGAGAGAGCAAAACAAAAGTGTGTGTGTTTTGTTATGTATAAAATGTGAAGTAAAAATCCAATTGGAAGGGTACTCTTTTACTTGGTCTCTTCAGACGGCTAAGAAGATGAGTAAATTAGATCGTTTTTTTGTTTCAGATGGTTTACTCTCTTTATTCCCTCATCTTTCGGTATTTTGTCTTGATAACGACACCTTTCGATCCATAGACCAATCTACTTCAGGGAAGTGACACTGATTATGGGCCTTCCCCTTTTCGGGTTTACCACTCTTGGTTTAGTTTACAGGGCTTCGATCAAATGGTGTCGGAAACTTGGAATAATATTGATCTTGATGATAAAAATAAAAGATGTTCATCAAGAAGAAATACAAATCCTGAAAGGAGATACGTCATGGTTAATGAGATGTCAAAAAGAATCAAACTGGTCGTCTTGTGGATCTCTGTTCCAAGCTGTGTCATAAGACAAAGTTAATGATCAAGGGGCGTAAATTATGATATTCTTCTGACGCGGAAAGATTTATAAAAAAAAATTCAAGAATATTAAGTCCTTCCGACCTCGTGACGTGATATGCAAAAGGCTAAGATTCAGTGGGCTATTGATGGGGCGATGAAACTCGAAATTTTTTTTCATGAATACATTTAATCTATAAACGAGCAAAATGTGTGCTATTAAAGGTGTTATGGTTGATGCAAATTGTTGGAAAGAACCTAGTCGTGTCAAAGAAGAATATCGTTTGCATTTTGCTAAAGCGGTTTCGAGCCCCGGCTGCCACATGATGTAAACATTTAACTATACATTTTTATCCCTAATCGGTTGTCTTCTGATCATTGGACATAGTTTGGAGCTTTCCGATCTCCAGAGATGAATGCGTAATGCCTTGTGTGGGGCTGTGGTAGAGCGAATGAAATCTCCTGACCCGACGGGTTCACTCTTTGAGTTTTTTCGAAAGTTTTTTGGGACACTTAGGATCTCATTTATGTGCTGCTGGTGGAATGGTATTTTCACGAATCATATTTCATTTCTAGAGATGCAACTCCTCTTTTACATTGCTCTAATTCCGAAAAAACCATGAACCTAAGTCGTAATGATTATCGACCAATTAGCTTGATCGGGAGTCCTTTACAAGGTTGTCACCAAAATATTAGCCACTCGACTTCGTCGATCATCTCTGGTCTTATATTCGGATGTTCAAACGCGTATCTACCTAATAGCAAATTACTTGAAGGCCCGTTTATCATAAACGAATTACTATTCTTGGTGTCATAGCATAAGAAACAACAAGCCATGATGATTAAATGATTTTTGCCAAGGCTTATGATTCGATAAGGTGGGATTTTTTAGAGATTAGGCTTAAGTTTTGGTTTCCCGGTTCCAATGGTGCTCCTGGATCAGGGTTGTTTACACTCTGGTATGAGCTCCGAATTCCAATTTCATGTGGTTGAAGCAAGGAGATCCTATTGGCCCCATACCTTATTAATCTTAAGATGGAGTTTCTTCATCTTTCTATTATCTAGGGCCTTCGATGCGGGGAATTTTATAAGGCGCATAAAAATTGTTCGTCACTTACTAATTCCCACTCTTTTTTATGACGGATGATGCTGTCTTTATTGGTGAGTGGTCTATTGCTAATCTATCATGGTATAACTCACATCTCATCATTTGTTTTTCTTTGTTGTACGGCCGCTCGATCAATCTAAGAAAATCACCTGTCCCTGGAGTCTGGGATCGAAGTGAGGATGTAATGCTGCAACTTTTATATTTTTTGGTAGTTCGACTATGACAAAACCCCTTTAACTACAAAGGGATGATGGTTGGAGTATAGCTCGACTCTTCAGGCATGGGACGACCACGATTGGTAAACTTAAGGCTCCGTCTATCGTCAATCTGTGAAACTAAAACGTTATCTGTGAGAGGAGGCTTACTCTTTTAAAGTCGGTTCTTGGGTCGACACCTATTTATAATATGTCCATTATAAGGTTCCTAAGTCGGTGTTACAAACGATGGAGTCCATACGTAGAAAATTTTTCAATGGTGTTCAATGCGACGAGAGGAAAATATTGGGGATCCAAATGGGCCAAGGTTTCTTGCTCCAGAAGTATGAGGTTTAGGTGCGTCCTTAAGTTTTTAATGCTTTAAATAGGGCGCTCCTTTTCAATGGGTTTTGGAGAGATTCATATCACTGATAATTCATTGTGGTGTCGTCTCCACATGTCTATGCTTGGCGGCTCTATTATATAAATTAAAACTCCGTTTAGTTACTCGACTTGGAAATCCATTTTCGGGAGGTGCCATATCTTAAAGATCGTGGAGTGGACCTGATTTCCACGTGTCTATCGTGTGGGGTAATGGTTTACGCACGTAATTTTTGGAATGACTTTTGGATTGGTGACACTCTAACTTAAGATGTTATTTTTCACGAATTTATGCTTTGGGATTAATAAAGATTGTACGGTGGACAAATAAACTGCAATTCTCAGTTTACCTCTTCTCTTCTCGTTCTGTTATGAGGAGGGGTTGAAATCTTCTCATTAGCATCTTCTTCAAACATATATTGACGGGGACATTGTGTCTAATAAGGAGGAAGATGGGTTGGGATTTAAAGGGGAAGGTGTTATTCGGGTCAAAGATGTTCCGCATTCTTCTTGATGGAAGTGTTTCTTGCCGAAAGACCCCTAACTGCTACTCGATGGTTTTTAATAGTTCCAATAACAAAATAAATGTTTTTGCTTGGAAGGTTTTCCTGGATCGGTTGCCTACTCGATCCAATTTACAACATCGTGGTGTCCTAGTTTCTGATCTTTTATGTCCGCTTTGCTCCTCTGCTCAGGAAGATTCCTCGCACTTGTTCTTCAGTTGCAGATTGGCTACGGATATCGTCAGGCTCGTATGCCGCTGGTGGAATCTATCATGGACGCCCCTTGGTTCATATGCTGATTGGCTTAATTGGTTCAATTCCATCAGATTAAGCTCTAAAGTTAAAGATTTGCTGGAAGGAGTTCTTTATATAACTTGGTGGAGCGTATGGATGTTTCGTAATCAGTTGCTCTTCTCGTCGAAAGCCCCTCGTAAAGATGTTATTTTTGACGATATTGTTTCGCGGCTCTATCACGTTGGTGCCTTTCCTAGATGTAGATTGTACTTGTTAAGTATGGATAAGTTGGTTGCTAACACCCTATTTGATCTCTTTGTAATTCTTTTTCTAGCTTTTTGCTAGTTGGTTTTATAATAGTTGTCGTTCTAAAAAAAATGGTATATTTATAGTGTGTCACTTTGGTCACTTGACACAAATAGTCCTCCCCTCTTTTCTCTTTTAGATTTTTGACACGTCTATGTTTTATTTAAATAAAAACCGACACCTGTGGCTCGGGATTACTCTTCGAGGCCAATTTTATTTTCCGTCAAACTTTATTTGTTTTAAAACATTTAATAAAATGTGTACATTTTAAAACCTCAGTTCGGCTCAAGACAAGGAACAAAGACGACGATTGTAAAAATAATAAATTTCAAATTTCCCTTCGAAAATAAAATACGAAATAATTATTTTACGATAAATAAAATTTTAATGTCGACGTTTTGTTTATGAAAACTACATCAAAAAAAACACGAATGCAACAAAATTATTTTTCTACGGCAATTGAAATAAAAAGCATGTCTTACGATGAAATTCGCCAGTTCTTTTTGTAAACGTCACGTAAACTACAAATGTAAGCCCTAATTCCTCCCGGTTAGTCTCTGAAGTTCAATATCTCAACATAAAAATGAAAATATAATAAATACTTCCGAGAAAATAAATAACGACCTAACTTTGACGGATGTCACAGCATTATCCCCCTAAAAAAGATCTTCTCCTCGAAGGATCCATTCGCTTGTAGTCCAATTTGCTATATTAAAATCAAAGTAGTGATGATGGATAATTCATCCACGATTGAGTCCTCCCATTCCCAATATATTCGGTCCCACGACTCTAGTTTGCCATCGAACGTTTAAACTATGAGAGGAATCCGACTTTGCTTAAGTTGTATCACTTCTCTTATCCATGATTTTGCTAGGTCTCGATGAATAACAACTCTCGCGCGATCCTTATTTCGTCAAGAGGAATAATAAGATCTTTCAACGCGATATCACTATCTTCAAGTTCGAAACAGGGAATGTATAATGTATCCTTAGAAGCCCTCGGGGTAAATCCCAGTTCAGATTGCCTCCGGACCTACTCTTGAAAAAACATGAATGGTCCAATATAACGGGACTTAAATTCCATGTTTTCCAATTGACCAACACCTTTCCACGTGATAACTTTGCAGTCATAACATTGTTACCCACTTCGAACTCCAAAGGTTTTACGTCTCACACCTCAAAACTTTTTCTGTCTGCAACAGCAACCAATAATCTGTTCTTATTTGCACACTCATCTCTTTCGTTTCACGAATCATTGTATGGTCCGTGAGTTTTGGCATCACCAACCTCGACTCCAACATACAGGCGGTCTACATATCCTTCTGTATAGAGCTTTGAAAGGTGTGGCTTTAATACTAGCGTGATAACTATTATTGTATGAGAATTCAGCTAAAGGTAAGTGTTTATCCCAGTCACTACCAAAGTCAACCACGCAAGCACGCAACACATCTTTCACTGTCTCTATCGTTCCTTCACTTGACCATCAGTTTCAGGATGGTAAGCAGTGCTCATATCCAAATTCGTCCCCAATAACTTTTGAAGAGATCTCCAAAACCTTGATGCGAAGCGAGGGTCTCGGTCCGAAATAATCGACACGGGCACTTCGTGCCTACAAACAATCTTCTTCATACATAATCGAGTAAGCTTCTTCATTTTAAACTTCTCATTCATCAGAATAAAGTGAGCAGATTTAGTCAACCGGTCAATAATGACCCAAATTGAATCATATCCAGATAGTGTTCTTGGAAGCTTTGAAATGAAATCCATTGTAATTCTCTCCTATTTCTAAACAGGAATTTTCGGTTGCTAAAGTAATCCTGGCGGCTTTTGGTGTTCAGCCTTGACTTTAGCACATGTCAAGTACTTACTAACATATGTCGCAATGTCCGCTTTTACATTTGGCCACCAGCATAACTCCTTCAAATCATGGTACATTTTATCCGATCCCGGATAAATGAAATATTTTGATTTATGAGATTCCAACATGATTAGATCTCTTAGTCCTCTAAATAATGGTAACTATACCCGTCCTTTTAAACATTTCGTACCATCGGATCTAACTTCAAATGGCTCCCTTTCGCCAAGAAATCCTTCGGTACCGATATTTTCCTCCTTGCACACTTCAACTTGTGCATTTCAAATTTGTTCAGGTAAATTGTCATGTACCGTCACAACCATAGCACGCACTCGAATCGGTTCCTTATCATTCTTGCTCTATGCATCAGCGACAACATTTGCCTTCCCCGGGTGATAACGAATAACACAATCGTAATCACTTAAAAGTTTAATCCATCCACGCTGCCTTATATTTAGCTCTTTTTAATCAAAATATATTGTAGGCTTTTGTGATCGGTGAATACCATACACTTAGTGTCGTACAAATAATGTCTCCATAGTCGAAGAGTAAAAACCACCGCTCCCAATTCCAAGTCATGGGTCGTGTAGTTTTCCTCATTCTTTCTAAGTTGTCTAGAGGCGTACGCAATCACCTTTTCTCGTTGCATCAAAACAGCTCCAAATCCTTTAAGGGATGCATCACAATACACAACAAAGTCTTCGCTTCCTTCGGGTAGTGATAATATTGGCACACTACACAATTTTAGCTTCAATGTTTGAAATGCCTCCTCTTCGTCGTCGCCACACACATACGACTTATTTTTCTGAGTGAGTTTAGTTAATGGTTTAGATATTAGAGAAAACTCCTTAATAAACCTTCGATAATAACCTGCCAAACCCAAAAATTGTCGCACTTCCGTTGGTGTAGTCGGTGCAGCCCAATTTTTAATGGCTTTGATCTTCGCAAGATCAACATGAACTCCACTACTATCAATCACATGGCCAAGGAATTGCACGGAATCGAGCCAAAAATCACACTTCAAAAATTTTTCACTCCTTAGCAAATTCAAGATAGTCTTCACATGTTCATAATATTCTTCTTTATTTTTGGAATAAATCAGAATGTCATCGATGAACACGGTCACAAACTTATCAAGATACGGCTTGCACACGCGATTCATTAAGTCCATGAATACTGTAGGTGCATTAGTCAGCCCAAAAAGGCATTACTTGAAACTCATAATTTCCATATCGAGTTCTAAATGCAGTAATTGGAATGTCCTATTTGCGGATACGAAGTTGATGATAACCAGACCGTAAATCAATCTTCGAATAAACACTAGAACCTTGAAGCTAATTGAATAAGTCATCAATCCTCGAACAATGATACACGCATTCTGTGATTTGTACAACGTGTTCAGTTTCTCGTAATCTATGCACATTCGGAACGATCCATCTTTTCTTCTTCACGAACAAAACCGAGCTCCCCACGTGACTAGCTGTCGAATAAAACCTTTCTTCCGATAACCTTGGCAAGTTGCTTGTGACAACTCCTTCATTTCAGATGGTGCTAAACGATATGGCGCACGCGCCACAGGTGCAGCACCGGGAATAAGATCAATATGGAATTCAACTTGCCTGGGTGGCGGAAGTCCAGGTAATTCATCGGGAAATACCTCGGGAAAATCTCGGATAACAGGAACATCTTTCGGATAACAGGAACATCTTTAATCGTTTCTCCTTTGATTCTTGTTCAGTTACTTGAGCTAAGAATAGCTCACAACCCTTCTCGATATACTTTTGGGCCTTAATGCAAGAAACGATCTTCAATCGGGAATTATTTCTATCGCCCTGTCGATAACCAACGTCTACCTTACCAGGGGAAATCTAACCTTTTTTTCCTCCACACAAAATAGCAGCATCACATCGTTCAATAAACAATCCATCCCATAACCATCATCAAAACTTCCTAGTTTAACAACCATTAAATCGATTGGAAAAGAACGGTTTAAAAGATTAAGTGTACACCCTTTTCACACATTATAGCTAGGAATAACTCATAACCTTTCTCGAATCAAAGGAATCAAGAGACAGAGTTAGCAATAAAAGAGCAAAGTCAACGCTGATTTACACGGGCGAATTTCGAGTCAAAAGAAAGGCTAATACCATAATGGAATAACTGCATACACCCCATACCTTTCCTAATTCGTTATCACCTCTGAACGCAATCTTGAATTTTTACCCCACTTAACCAAAGAGGAGGATTAGTCGAAAAGAACAAGGATAGGAACGTCCGAAACTTCAAGTCGGGAATCAATAGTCATAATAGATAAGTTTCCAAGAATTACATGACGAAAGAAAGGACATAAGAAGTAAATTTAACAATTGTCCAAGTAGACCAGCATCCACAGATAGGTAATTCGATTGGGAAAAGGATAAGGGTACATATGCAGATGTCCCTACTTGTACCACTTGCAAACCATACAAAATCTTGATTTTTTACGAATTAACATTTAAAATTGATCTTTCTCAAAATCATACGGAGTGACTATTATTCAACCATGCAAGGCCCCTTTAAATTAATACTAGGTGCACGCTATAATAATTTTAGTGAATACAATGCAATGCACAATCGTCAAACTAAAGCATCATATTTAAATGTATAATCATGCTTAATTATAAGATAGAAATCAAAAAAATCGATTATTACAAAACCGTTCATAGTAAAAGATAATTTAATTAACAAAGAAGTTTTTAATAAATAATTTATGGTGAATAGCAACAATTAATAATTCCTCATTAAAATAACTCATAAAATGATGACAACCTTAAATTATCTCGAGGTGAATATATATTAACTTATAAAACAATAAGTGGAGTTTGCATGAGAGTAGTCAAGAGTATTCACAAAATGAATGGGTGAAAATTGTATTACAATTATGATAGGAAATGAGTTTAGCCAAAAACACATGAGATCCAATGATATCGATGGCGATTGAGAATACGAAGAGAAGAAATTACAACACAATTCAAATCATAATGAGAATTTCATTCAATGATTGCAATCAACAATAGAACAGTTTAAAAGAAACAAGAAAAGAAAAATAACAAACGACACCACGGTAGAAATTTCAAAATCAAAAGATATTCATATCATTAATCACAAACGAGTCATAATTGTATTCGTGAACACATAACATGTCACTAGCAATTAGACATAATGGGAAAAGAAGGATTTAGACCAAAGGTTACCCATCTAATGATATACAACTCCAAGGACCTATTCAACAAACTGATATCAAGTTTAGTTAGTATTTCACAAACCGATACTACAAATGATAAACTAATCAACTAAGAGTCACTAGGTGTTCCACGTGCTCGTAAGGTCTATTCGTGTCCCCATCCAAAGAAGAATTTCTTCGATTTCTTTCTCAGGACGCTCAGGTAACCTTCATCATCGTATGTGGCTAGGAACAGCCCCAATTAAAAGAACCAGCTCCCATATAAAGCATCTTGTTCCACCCAAAAGATGCAATTGTAAATCTCCTCTCCACCATATCATGCTCCATACGAGCCAACTCCAACTTCATCTCAGCCTTAACCAACTTCTTCTTTGAAGTAGCATTCTCCCTGCTCTCTAACATCTTCAACCTCTCTAAAACACCACCCAAAACATGCTCAACATTTCCTAAATCATGATTAGGTATCTCTCTCCTCTTTTCCCATCTTATTTTATTTGAATTTTTCAGAAGATCAATCTCAGTTTATTTGCATGGGTTCCCAACTCGCTTCCGTGACTTCTAGGATCGTGCAGTGGACGGCCTATAATATCACGTCTCAATGCCCAATGTGCCAATCCACCGACATAAGATGAGTCATGAGCAGAAGGTGGCTCTCATACCTCAAATACACCCCTCGGAAAGTGCGCGAATAGCATAAGGCCTTGGGTAATAGTCCCTAAAAAAAAGGAAAGGGGAACAGAGGGGTTTAAGTGCGGTACTAGGTGCAACGTCGGCTCTCCTTTTCCTTCTGACCAAAATCGGATGATACAGAATCAGATGAACTCCGCATTAGGATGCTTTTGCATATGTGAGCTTAGAATAGGATGACACACTCCATGGTTGGCAGGGTATTGTCACCCTCCACCTCAGAAGGGAAATACATCCAACATCAGCATACGTCATCGAGCTCAATCTACACATCTTGTCTTCCAATATCCTCATTATTAACACCATTCATAACACCATCATATCTACTTCTAACCAACCAATCATAACACCGAGAGCTGATGTAGGCCCAACATTGGGGCAAATGCACAAGCCCATTATTCGTTTTCTTGTTCAATCTTCGGATCTTCTTAGGGTTTTATCATCATCACCAAACATAATCAACTAAATCAACTCGTCCTGAATGTCAAACCATATTCGTTGGGATCATGGACATCCACAACTGGTTCGGATTGAGAAATAATGGTTTCTGTAGGGAATGACTTCGTCGGTTGCGTAAGAGGGTTAGGGGTTGTTTTTTTTGCCTTCATGACAATCCGCGTCGTATAATTATCTCGTATTCGTAATTATAAAATCAACATCTATCAACATTTTATATTCCAAATAAATGAAAATCTCATATTATAACGTCATATTATATTTTTCCATATATATATATATATATAATATATAAAATATAATAATATATAATAAAATAAACTCGAAAAATAAATCCTTCTCATTCTTGTCCATCGTAATTCCGGAAGTTTCTATTTGCACCTTTATATAGTCAAAAGATTTCAAAAATTCTTTCGTTCATTTTTCTTTTTGAAAATCTTTTGTTCTCTATAACTTAAGCTCTTGATACCAATCAATAACACCCCCATTTTTCATATATCAGTGGAAAGGTCACTTGGGGTGCTACGTCATAATATAACAACTCAAGCATAGAAAACGACTCGAAAAGAGACGTTTTTAAATACATTCATTCGAAATAAAAGTTTACATCCTAGGTCCCAAATTGTTTCATAATTCATACAACATTTTTGCAAGTCATCTTCGAATGACTTTTATTTAATGGGCCTTCAAAATATATGTTTCATTTATATCTCCACATATCTCCATCACCGAATTACCTTCAAGGACCTGAGATAAAACATGCTAAAAAGTCAACAATAATGTTGAGTGAATCCATAAGGTTTATATATAAAAACCATAAAAATATGTTGGGGTCCCAACTTCTCTATTCTGCCGAACACAATTATCATTCTCAATATACCTCATGAAAAACGAAGTGGATCAACAACGTTATATGGGGATTTATTAAAAGCCTCATGAATCGAACATTACCAATCATAAAATGTAGGGGTTCCCAACAAGGTATGCCCACTATACACCCTCGCTATGAGTGCATATTATTCTCTATACAACGCATCTGTTGTGTCATATTCCCGACACTTGACGATAGCCAGTCGTCACGGATTGGAGGTGGCAGCCTCCAAATAGTACTATTCCATGTATAAGCGTATGCCATCTACCGGCAATTAACAATTCATGATTTCCGCGAGTCTTTTATCTAGCGAGTTAATCTAACTTATAATAATCAAAGCTACTAGCATACAATCTCCCTTGAGATCTATTTTTAAAACAAGCACGTTCATCCTCCCTCGCGGGTTTATAAAACAATTAAAGTGTAAAAATGCGAGGCTATGAACTCACCATGATCGAAAGCCGATAATCAAACGAAGAAGTCTAGCACGAGAATCCACAAACGCGATCACGACCTATAATTAGAGTCGCTCGATTACTATATCGAAAAGTATAATTAACGATGCGTACATCGTATCAACAAAATCATATATATATATATATATAGAATAGTATATATGACTATTATATATATATATATATATATATATATATATAAGTAAATAATTTTCATACATGTGATGCTAGAAACCCTGCGGTCCCTTAGCTCTATAACCTCCACAATATTATAAGTTACACGATCATCATCTTGTTTTATACCATTCATTCGTTTAACCGACAACTTTCTATTTAAAAAAATTATTTTTAGAAAGTTATTATTTTTGGAAAGTTACCATTTTTAGTAAGTCTCGTTATCAAAGTATATTTATAAAAATATTTATTTATCCCGCGACACTGTTCCGACTTTCAATTTGGTTATAAAATTACTCGTATCGATCATTATTTTTTCGATTATTACCAAAAGTTTCTATTTTTAGAATCTACCTCGTTCGTAAGAACGGCTAAGTTTAAAACATCTTACTCGTAGTAATAATAGCATTTTAATTATTTTTATAACGTCCGACAAGTTTAGTATTAATCCGTTGACTTTCAAAAGTCAACAAGTAGACTATGTTTTTGAGACTTTGACTTTTTAATACATATTTATTAATTAAGTCTGACCGCATCCAAACGACCCCTACATCACATTTCATGACTCGGACAAAGAGATGATTTATATGCGAAACGAATACGTGACAACTTTTTTAGTATTTAGTCCGAGACCCGAACCTCGACAGAAAATGACCATAATGCCCCTGGCAAGAATCTGCTTGTAACTAGCCCAATTTTATAATAAAAACGCAGCAGTTTGACCATCGGTTTTGACCCGCTATATCACGTTTTCGTGACTTTCACCAAAAAGAGATTTTATAGAAAACGTCATTCCGGACAACTTTTGTGTTTCGCCGGAAGGCTGAAACGGACTCGAAAGTGCCCGAATCCTCCGTTGAAATTCGGGACAGCAAGCAAAGTACCAAAAAATGCTGTCAAAAACATTTTATACTTTTCCAGTCTTCGATCGGCCAAAACATCTTCCGTTATCGAAAATAGTTACGGGACATCCACCTACGAAACGGACGTCATAACATCCTCTACACATAATCCAGCTAATATATGAATTTCGCAAATCTCAGACCTCGATTAGCGTGCTGAACCTTCTGCACGAAATTAATACTTTCAAAACACGCCAAAAACTATTTTTCGACTACAAATTCACCCACGACATATCTAATATATCCTATACACGATATTCATGTCATTCAATCATCCCAAATTACAATCTAGCTAATCGCCGCAAGTTCATCGGATTTCATCACATATATTAATAATTGATCGAAACGCGAAACTAACGAAACAATAGTAACACGAATACTTACAACTGCTATAACTAACAACTCGGACCTCGATTCGTTCCCTTTTCTTGCCTTTGCCGAACTCGAACCGAACCAAAATACCAAAACTTAGAAAAATACCCATTGCATGTGGAATATTTTTTGTGGAAAACAGAATAAATGAGAGGGTGTTCGAAAAATAAAACAAACATGCGGATCGATTGCGAAGAAAGTATTTCCGGCGACCATCGGCGGTCTCCGCAGCGGAGGCCGGTGAGGTGTTGAGGTGGCCGGTTTGTGGGAGGAGAAGCAAAACAAAAGTGTGTTGTTTATTATGATATAAATGAGTGAGTAAATGGTATATTTATAGTGTGGCACTTTGGTCACTTGACACAAATATTCCTCCCCTCTTTTCTCTTTTAGATTTTTGACACGTCTAATGTTTTATTTAAATAAAAACCGAACACATTTGCTCGGGATTACTCTTCGAGACCAATTTTATTTTCCGTCAAATTTTATTTGTTTTAAAACATTTAATAAATGAGAACATATAAAACCACCAGTTGAGGCACAAGACAAAGAACAAAGACGCGTATGTAAAATTAATAAATTGTCAAATATCCATATCGAAATAAAAATACGAAATAATTAATGTTACTACAAATAAAATTTTAAATGTCGACGGTTTGTTTATGAAAACTCACAAAATATAACGGAATGCAACAAAATTTTTCTACGGCATTTTTGAAAAATTAAAAACTACGCTGGCCTTACGTAAATTCGTGTTGCTTTGTAAACGTCACTAAACTACAATGTAAGTCCCTAATTCTCCGTTTAGTCGGAGTTCAAATCTCAACAACAAAAAGTAAAAATATAATTAATACTCGAGAATAAAATAACGACCTAAATTCGACGGATTGTCACATATCCCTTAGCATACCTTGTAGTTTTCTAGACCATGATACGGGGAAAGTTGCTTGTGTAATATCTTGGTACACTGTTGAAAGTTTTTGCTGGTTAGGATAGAGGGTATTTAAGAAACAGACGTGTTTTGAAGACAAGTTTGAACACAAGTGGGTGGGACACTCATGCATATATATGTCTGTATTGTGATTTATTGTATCCTTGCCTTGCATAAAAAAATGAATAAAGAATGCAAGCAAGTGTTTATTAGCCGATAAACGTTTCAGCTTATATGTCGTATTGTGGTAGTATTTCCGCCTTGTCCAACTGGCAATGATTTCGTCTTTATTAACGGGTAGTTCATATAAACCCGTACATTTCTATCTCTCCTTTCTATTATAAGTTTATACGTACAATGTGGGTATTTCACAACTCAAGTGTGGGGAAGGGAGATCTAGAAAATGAGGTATTTGTGAAATATGTCCCCCCCCCCCCCCCTAAATTGGCCCAAATTTTTAAAAATATAGGACCATACTTTTTGTATCTTGAAGAGAAGACGCGAGTATAATGCGAAATCTTGCAATGTTAATGGAGATTATGAGGCAATACATTATATGTCATACGTATTAACTCGTGTATTATGAAGACTCCTTGACTTTTGACCCTCGTTTTACCTTATGGGATTTGAATGCAAACCAGGACAGGAGATTGTGGACTTAGGAAAGCTATTGTTTTTGTGTTATTTAATTAAAAACAATTAAATTGCAAGGCAATGTCTTTAATCCTACCCAAATAACAATCTCCATCCTAACCGCTGGTTTTGCTCGAATAGAGGGAGCGAGCAATCATACATGTCCTCGTTGTTATGGAATGAGTATGTATGGTATATTGTCACCTGTTTTGAGTGTCGACGCTTCTGGTAAGATATTGCATTTAGAGGATAATTTCACCCCGTAATCCGTTGTGTTGAGTCAAACCCATTTGCCTTTTAAACAGATGCATCTAGACTCTATGGTGTAGAGATTATATCCTTGCCAACTTTATGATAGAATTTCGTCATGACTGAGCATGATGAGTGATCACCAAAAATTAAACACATAAATTAGTGAGAATGTGAGTGTGATTCATTTTTTCTTTTCATGAGGTGCTCGGTTTGAAATTTTCTAGCATAGGTAATTTTTAACTTCAAATACATCCCTGGATAACAAAGGAGATATCCTTTATTTGAGAATTATTTAATAAAGTGTTCTACATGAGGGCGAAGTATAAGTCAAGTGGGTGGGATTATTTGTATAACATCAAATATTTAAAACTTATTTCATATTAAAATACCACGATAAAAAGCACAGCTTATGACATTTGATACTTAATTCGTTAATATTTTGTATTTTAGGTAATTTGGGCAATGGAACGGAAAAGATGCGGAAAAACAGCTTTTTATATCAAAATCCGCATTATTCATGTGTTACGGCGTAATTGACACATTGGTTACGCTATAACATTGCTGACGAAGAGATTACGACGTAAACATCTTTGGGTTGCGCCGTAATCAGTTATTTATCATGAAGATTTGGAAGCTTTGAAGACAATTATTTATTTAATACGAAGATTCGGTGCTGACGAGGCTTTACGGCGTAATGTCCCATATAGTTACGCCGTAATCTTTTATTATGGAAATTATATTGTTTTCGACTAAGGGTTACGGTGCAACGTGATTATTTATTACGCCGTAACCAAAATTATCACATAAAGAAGGAAAGCCATGTCAAGAATGTTACGGTGTAACCATGTATTTGGTTACGCCGTAAAATCACAAGGACGGAAAGTGTGCAAAATATTATTAATGTTTCACTTTACACCATATACTCGAGGGACCAAACTCGCCAATACACCAAAGCCTAAATGTAGTATATATACTAAACAAATGAATGCCATATGGATTCATTCCATTCGAATTCGAGGGACAGCCAATCAAAAAGAAGAGCGGAGTTTTGAGCAGGCAAGGTGCTTGCTTGGTATAGAGCAAACCCTTCGGGGTTTGCCATGGCGTTCGACTAGTGGACCGATAGCACTCAATTGGCACAACTTGTATTCGAACTTTAACATATTATGGTCAATTTAATTTAATTATTATTTTTATTTATTTTGATCTAGCAATTTAATTTGTTGATGTTATGATTACTCGTTATGATTTATCGTTTGTTATTCGGCATGTAATTATTTATTATCCATTCGGTTAATATGTCATGATCTTGTTGTTTTATTACGTTCTTTATTAATTTATATAGTGCACTTATAAATCCTTGGATTCCCTACTAGGTTTTGATATAAGGTTGAGCGCGTACTAAAAGTGTATATTAGGTGTATCCCAAACCTTGTGCGCGCGATTGATTGCAAAGTGACCTATACTCGTAATTGTTAGACCTTAACCTATGAGGCGAGCCCTTATCATTAATTCCCGGTTAGGAGTATAAGCTAACAAGGAAATCACCTGTTAGAATAAGCGTATCTTATAAGTTAAAATAAATCTTAATAACTGTATACTAAGAATAGGTTAATTCTCCCTGCGAGTTCATTCCACTCAGTAGACATAGGTTAGGTTTCAACTATCAAATTGGACCTAATGATTCTAGTCCCCATCTAAGATTACGATAAGACATTGCACTAGAGATCATAGTAATTAATTGCGTTTTTCCTTTCTAGTTGTTCATCACTATACCAATTCCCTTTTCGACAAACTAGGCTTACCACCAAAACAGCTAGACAATAATCTAAAATATTAAAACAAGCTTTCATTCCTGTTTTCTTAGGTAGATTAATAAAATCAATTAGACGATTAGAGAGACAAGCTGTTCTTTGGGTCGACACCTGTACTTACCAATCACTATACTATACATGATAGAGAGACAAGCTATTCTTTGGGTTATTCTACTTCAGCATCAAGTTTGTAATACTGAGCTCTCTCCATCAGTATTTATTACAAAGAGCCAACAAAATAATAGATTCAAGAGATGGTTAACATATTGGTTTCAGGGGAAGCATATGATAAAGTGTTTAACCATCTACATGCTCCACTTGAGAAGAACGTTTTGATTCTTACTACTGCTAAGCCATTATTACTACTGCTAGTTTAAGTTTCTACTGCTTAAATTCATTTATCTTATTATGCGTCATGGAGGGTAATTTGAGACATTGGAAAACTTGGATTAGAAGTGTGATATATGGTTTATAGTTGTAAAGATCAAAGTTGCATATGTTTACAAGTCCCCTATTAGATATTGACAAAAAGGGGAAGATGATACAGAGATATATGATTTGCAACTTATTTAGTGTGGTGGCTTAGCATGGAAGTTCAAAGGAAATCAAGAATTAAGGGGATGATTGTTTCATTCATGAAGATCTCAACTTCAGGGGAAGTTCATGCAGAAGATTGTTTTGTCATCATCAAATAAGGGAAGATTGTTAGGATTTATTGATTTGATGATACAAAATAATGATACAAAAGAACAAAAGAATGAAACAACAAGGATCAAAGTTGACAATATGGAATTCTACAAAAGATGGAGGATTCTAAGAGATCACCTTAAAAGATTTGGTCAAAGATATGAAGATAAATATTAGGAAGATTTAATTTCATAATATAATTAAGATTCCTTTGTAAGTCTTATGGACTCTCTATATAAAGAGATCCCTAGACATAGTTTATGTGTGCACAAGAAAAGATGTAGACGTCTAGAGTATGTGGTTTAGCGTCAAGATCAAAGTGTCTTTGATCCTGTTACAGTTAGGTAATCGTTCTATATTGATCACATAGAATTAGGGCTTGTATGTAATGAAAAACCTTGTTAAATAACATTGTTCTTATTTATATTCCGCTGTGCAAATTGTTATCTTTGTTATTATATCCTAGATAAGCCTAAATCAAACTCCACATCCTCTTACCTGGCACATGTAGAAACTTCAATAAAGGTATGTATATGATATTTGAGCACTTGGGAACACTCCAAATGATGTTTAGACTTAGAGAGGAGCAAAAATGAATCATCCTGTTTTTCAACAAAATGCCAACTCAATTCTTTTATCAAACGCCTCTAGCCAAGGATGAAACTTCTTTCTAAACCTAGGATGAACATACTTTCAACTTACCATCAAATGAAAGTATTTATTAGACCTTAATCCGGATTTACGCTGTTCCTAATCACGTAATGGGTTTTACTCCCTTATTGGTCAAACTAAGTCAAAGGTCACTTTGCGTAAATGCATCCTTTCCCGATATGGGATATGCTTTACTTAAGATGCAAAGCACTTAGCTTGTTTACATCAAGATGATTAGTGATCACATCCGTTTTTGATTATCATGGATTAAGTCTAAGTGACTAATTGAGTTTGTAGTATTTAGAGGTTAATCATACTTTAAGTTTTTCTCACCTTGTTACTTATAAATGATTTACAAACCTAGGGGCGCGAGACAACTCTCTCTAAGGAACTTGGCAAAATAGCCCCGTAACTTCAGGAGAAGGGGTGCCTCCTCACAAAGGGGGTCACAGTGACCAGGCCCGGGTGACTGTTTACCAAAAACATAGGTCTGCGCAAAGTCGTAAGACCATGTGTTAGCCTTAAAATATGGTGACATATCCGGGATTACATTAGTTTATTTATAGTGTGACACGTAGGGACTAATAATGACAAGTTACAATAGTTAGGTGTCACTAGAACTATAAATACCCCCTCCATACTTCCATGGAGGGGTGAGGATAAACATTTGTCTCATAAGTGTGTGTTGTTTCTCTCTCTAGAAAACACACACACTCTTTCCTTTCTCTCTCTAATAAAATGGCTTACTTTCATTTCTATCCTCCCCGACCTCCGGATCGTGTCTTTTGTTAGTGAAATCTTATTGTTAGCAATTGGTATCAGAGCCTAGGAGCATATCGTGATCGTTGTTTGCAGATTTACAGGTGTTCATGGTTTTTTTGGGGTAAAAACTCAAACCGAACGCACCCTTTTTTTTCACTTACTTATCTAAAACGTGTGTTTTACGATGATCAACTTGTACTTTTGTTAGTCTTATATGTAATAGCAACTTATTTGGGTATCAAAACACGTTTTTGGATCAAAAATTTCTAGGTTTTTAAATAATTTTTTGAAAACAGCGAAATGTGTTTTGAAGGAAGCGAAACATGTTTTGAAGGAAGCGAAACATGTTTGAAGGGAGCGAAATGTGTTCTTGAAGGGAGCAAAATATGTATTTTGGAGCGAAATATGCAGGTCAAGTCACATTTCGAGCGAAATATGTCAAAATTTCTTCAAGCGAAACATGTTGGAAGATTTCAAGCGAAATGTGCAAGGAAATGTCAAGCGAAATGTGCAATTTATTCTCAAGCGAAACATGTTTCTTAAACCAAGTGAAATGTGTAATTTCCTTAAACCAAGCGAAATGTGTAGATTTCAAGCGAAATATGCAGGTCTGTTTCTCAAGCGAAATATGTTGAAATGTGCCAAGCGAAACATGACACTGTTTAAGGAAATTTTATGTTTTGAAAACCTAATTTCCCAAATCAGGTGGGCATGTGACCGACTTTGGGCATGTGACTGAATTTGGGAATATGATCATCAAGACAAATCAAAACATAAACACCAAAGCAAACACAACACTTAATGCTAAAACAATCCTGAAAAGATTCACTAAAACGACAAACGGCTAAAGATTCCGACTACAATGTCAAGTGATTATGAAGTTGATTTGGTATCCCTTATTTGAGATTGAAGTTGAGTTTCACGAAGGCGTCTACTTATTTCATCATTGAGACTTCCTTCTATTTGCTACCCTTTTTATTTAAACCCAATCTATCGATTGATGACTTTCTTGAACATATACAACTTATGATTATGACTTGAATTATCTAGTTACCAGAAGTCAGGGGTGGTTGGTTGCAGACCTGGTTAACTATCACTTAAAAGAGTTACATTGTAGTGCTCAGTGTCACACGCAGAAGACGATGTGGATAATTTCAAGAGGTGTTGTACTTCTTTTACTCTTCTGGTTGGGTATAGAGTACTTATAGATTTAATCTTGCACCGTTCTTTAATCATCAACAATGCAAGCTTAAGTAACAAATTTGGGGGATTTTACTTCATTTTTAAGTTTGGTATATCGGGTTTACTTCACTAAGTGATCACAACAATAGCCGACAGAATACGAGGTTGGTAAGTTAGCCAGAGAGTTTAAAGGTTGAGATGTAATCAGCAATTCTCACGGGATATTATTGTCCCATTCCAAGACAAAGGTACTTCACCGTCTAAGCAAAATTCTTAAAGTTCTTCAACAACATTCATATACAAGATCTTGATTATACCGAGTTTTCTTGATTCTTGCTTCATCTCCTCTATGGTTTCTGAAGACAAGAGGGCAATGCTTTGTTTGGATTTCAAGATTTGTGCTTAAGACAAAAACTTCTCGAGTATATGGGCATACACGACAATGATGCTTCCGAGAGTTCGCAACCATCATGGGGGAAAATGTGTATATCCGAGACTTAGTTGACTTTGATGTTACCATGTCAACTTCCAGGGGGGGAAGTAGTGTATACTACTTTACTTAGCATGGTTTATGAAGTATACTACATACGTGAGAAGAATTGATGCTGATTTCTCGCATGCACCCCCGAACGAATATTCACCAAGCCCTAATGACAAGAAGTAGTGGCCGTTGGTGTGGTTTGACTTCTACAAATTTCCGCTGTGCACGTCAATGACAAGTAGAAGATTGTTCAAGCTACAACAAAGTTTCAGAATCTGCTTAAGATAGGGATGTTGGTTTGGGGGGAAGCTGATTCAGAAACTTTGCCAAAAAGGAGTCTATGAAGAAAGCTTTTCAAGACATGCTGCATGAATTAGGGGGAAGTTAATCCAGTTCATGCATACTACAATGGTTCCTATGCAAGTAAAGACACTAAAGATCCAAGCTGGAGTACAAGTTTCAAGAGAAGGAGAACTCGGAAGACATCTTCAGCTTTGGAAGCGCTATGCAAGACTTTATTTGTGTTGTATTTGTACCTGATAGGAACATTGTAAGTAATTCCATATGTCCACATATTAGGGGAAGATTGTTAGCCTTAAAATATGGTGACATATCTGGAATTACATTAGTTCATTTATAGTGTGACACGTAGGGACTAATAATGACAAGTTACAATAGTTAGGTGTCACTAAAACTATAAATACCCCCTCCATACTTCCATGGAGGGGTGAGGATAAACATTTGTCTCATAAGTGTGTGTTGTTTCTCTCTCTAGAAAACACACACACTCTTTCCTTTCTCTCTCTAATAAAATGGCTTACTTTCATTTATATCCTCCCCGACCTCCGGATCGTATCTTTTGTTAGTGAAATCTTATTGTTAGCACCATGTATGGGGGCTGACGCCTACCCAATACCAGAAGGTCATGGAAGTTGGTGACTTGATGACAGGGGAGCCGATGACTAAAGCCCCGATGAACGGTGGCCGTAACTATAACGGTCCTAAGGTAGCAAAATTCCTTGTCGGGTAAGTTCTTACCCGCACGAAAGGCGTAACGATCTGGGCACTGTCTCGGAGAGAGACTCGGTGAAATAGACATGTTTGTGAAGATGCGTACTACCTGCACTTGGATAGAAAGACCCTATGAAGCTTCACTGTTCCTTGGGATTGGATTTGGGCTCTTCCTACGCAGCTTAGGTGGAAGGCAAAGAAGGCCTCCTTTCGGGGGGTCCGAGCCATTAGTGAGATACCACTATATAAGAGCTAGAATTCTAACCTTATATCAGGACGTACGGGCTAAGGGACAGTCTCAGGTAGGCAGTTTCTATGGGGCTTAGGCCTCCCAAAAGGTAACGGAGGCGTTCAAAGGTTTCCTCAGGCCAAACGGAGGTATTCCTCACATGTCCTCCCACACATACAAGAATTTTTTTACAAACTCCCACATTCCTCCATACACCACTTCTATACAATACTTCCTACAACACATACTTCCAAATCATTTGTTTATTCCTTTTTACCCCAACAAATGATTAAACATTCCCTACTACACAATTTTACAAACTGATGACATCAAATAACGTCTATTTTATAGCATTATTTATCTCGTGTAATTAACCCATTTTTTATTATTATTGCAAAGAATGGTTACTTAATCGTTCATATTTGAGAATTGCAGTAATTATGGAGTACTTGGTGAAACTTGACTAAAAGGCACGCATTATGGAGCATAAACGAAGAGTTTAAGAAAGTCCACAAATTCTAACAACCTCTACGGCGTATCATTCTAAAAGTATACACCGTATCCTAGACTTTGACGAACTTAAATACCATTGCATGACTTTGAAGAATACGCCGTATCCACATCAACGATACGCCGTATATAATACTTTGAAATATAGAGCCAATCCTTTGGGAAATACACCAATTATTTATTTCGTTACACCTTTACACCTTAGCCTACCCTGTTAGATTAAGTTTATTTTACAGTTGCTAGTTGCTTAATGTGTAAAGTTTGTATTTCCCGAGTCTTGTGTCAAAATTTTATATCTTTGGTACGGTTGGAAAATTTTGCACATCGCAAATGGGAATGTATATTATAGTCAAAACTCATGTATTTTTACTACCAACGCAAATAATGGTACGTCCGAAGAACGAAGGAGTTACCGAAGGAATTACCCGGAATTATTATGATCGTGAAGATTGTGAACTTACACCGAGTTTCGTAGTATAGTGTTATTAAAAAATCGAAAAAATTAGAAAAAATCGCAACAAAAAAGAGAAGGAAAGTTTGAAGTTAATCATTTCGTAATTATCGAAGGAATTACACGAAGGATCGATTATTCGTTAATACCAATCGACGATGTAGAGTATTATATAAAGTGGAAGATATCGCCACTTGCCTTGTAAAGTATAGGATGATTGGGAAGTTGACTGTTACGGGAACGCCAACTTAGGTTGTTGTTTTTGATCTATGATCAAGACTTTGTAAATAGTCGTATCTTTATCATGGTTACTGTCGGGAAAAAGTGTCTAGCAACTTGTATTTTAGACTTAATCTATTTGTTTCGTAATTTTTATTTAACAATTTACTTCTCTTTCCTAATGACTAGCCGTTGGTTTTACGCGAATGAGGATTTGTACGAGCGTGCATGTCTATTCTGTCGTTACGGCCATGTATGCATGTCTCAGCTGCCTCGTTGGTTTCCGACTTTTATTGAAAGTTAGAAGACCCCTACCATATATCATTCTTCATCCTAACCGTTGGTTAAATTCGAATGAGGATGTGATCGAACACACATGTCTATTCCGTCGTTACGGCCATGAATGTGTGCTTAAGCTGCCTTGTTGGAGTGGTACTTCTGGTGAAACATTGAAGAATGATCAACCCTAAGCCTTATCATACAAACCCATATTTACCTTTATAAACTTGTTACTCCTTAGCTTTAGCGGTGGAGATGTGTATCCTTGTCAAGCTTATGATAGAATACTCATCACTGTCACACCCCTAGACGGGGCCTGGACAAAATATGTGTCCGAGGGCGTGACGTCATCATAATCCGAACACAAGGCACAAGAGAACGACCACTAATGGACGTTTTGAAAATCAT
>BQNB010041562.1:0-31307 GCA_026074375.1 Tanacetum coccineum
AGTAATTTTATTAGTGATGGATATAACGAATAACTATGACAAACCTGTATTTACATTAGAAAAAAAGATAATTATTAGAAGAAAGTTATCTCTCTTTCCTAATTTGATTAGGAAAGTCTTCCTAAACTACAACTCCTCCTAATCAGCAATATTAACCCTATAAAATACAGTAATGTCGATTTGAACCCCCCTAAACGACACTGATTGGCCAGAAAACATTGGACCTCCAGGCGAAGACAAGAGTTACGAGTTTTAACAGCTAGACCATTTTCCATCAACTATGGGAACTTGGTTCTGTTATGAGCTCGAAAACGGAAAACCTATTTGACTTCACCATGCCTCAAGGCCAGTGGCGGACATAGGATTTTGAATCATATGTGGCACGATTTTCAGCTCGCTTTGCTTCGAAAATAATTCTTAATTTTAGCTGTTCATATATTAGGATGCACCCCTTTTCGTGGTGTAGTTTGCACATCATCGTAACCTAAACATAATGTGAAAGTATTATAAATCCTTTGAATGATAAAAAATCAAGATGTTTGAGATCAATGTTTTGAAAACCGAGTCTCTAATCGACACGTTCGAGTCACCGCATTACCGGTTCGACCGCCGACTCAACCCCGTCTTTCACAACAACAACAAAATTTCTAATGATACAAAAATATATATATATATATATATATAAATCATAAATATTTCATATATTGAACCTAAAACCATATACTAACAAATATAACATGTAAAAAATAATATTATGCCACACGTATTTGTAAAAATCACGAAAAAAACAAAACCCGGCCCAGTTTAATTTGACACGTTTTTTCGACTAAGACCGATTCAGCCGGCCGGGTCGAACCGGGTTTCAAAACATTGTTTGAGATCATTTTTATAATTGTAGGTTCTTACAAAATAGAAAGTAAAATAAAGATGGTGGATTATTGATAGGAAAAATGATGTAAGTTATCTTGAGCAAAAAAAATACGTCTACTAAGGTCAAATTGACACCTGTGAGTCTATGACTCATCCCCATATGTCAATGCATAAGAAATGACATATTAAATTAGTTAGAAAGTACAAAATCATTTAATAAACACACATGATCATCTTCAACCTTTCTTTCTTCTTTTTTTTTCTTCCATGACAAACCTCAAATCCTTATTTTTCTTAAAAATAGGTGTAGCACTTCTAGAAATTCAAAAAAATTTACAAAGGAAATACACTTCGTGAGCAAGAACCGTGTGTGGCACGTGCCACACGTAGCCAAAGGCTAGGTCCGCCCCTGCTCAAGGCTCCATCTATCTTGTCCTGTATTTAGAACGTCTCTTTACCGGTCCAATTGATTTATTAAATTGCATGTTCAGTCCTTAGCCAATATTGAATGACTAAAATACCCTTTGTCAAAATAATTATAAAAAAAAAGAGAAAATTACCTTATCTTCTTTCTTTAATTACAAACACAAACCTAAAAATAAACATTCTTTATCTCTACATCATCTTTATTTTTATCAAACTCTTATATCCCATCTTTTGTATCGATATCTTCAGTTTCATCAACCTAGTATGTCTTTCTACAAAAAGAAATCACATCTTCATTTTATCAGATTCTTATTCTTATATAATCAAACCACTAAAAAACCAATAACAATATTTTTTCATATTTTATTATGTAAAGTTGTGAAATTTTCATAATTTATATTAAATTTATTTTCTTCATCGATTGAAAACTGTAAAAAATATTATGGGAAAAAAAATATCTTCTACCGATAAGCTTTATTTTATGTTCTAATTTCTATTATAATATAGCTATATTTTCAACAACATTTAATTAAATCTATGTTTGAAACAATTTATATTAAAACTTAGTTGGTGTTTATAAGTTAATTTATAACTTTAATTTACTCATTTATAAGATTTTAACTAACAATAGTCCTCATCACTTCAATTTATCAATTAAAATTAGAAAAATCCTTAGAGAAAAAAAGATTTTGTTATATTTTTTTGATAAAAAGTCATGATCCGGCCGGGTTTATCAAACCGGGTCAACGAAAAACCGACGGTTCAATCCGGTTATCAAACAAGCAAAAACCCGGTCTCATCCGGACCGGTCTCCGAGCCGGTTCACGGTTCAACCCGGTTTTTAAAACATTGGTATCTATAACTTCAGTTTCATCAACCTAGTATGTCTTTCTACAAAAAGAAATCACATTTTCATTTTATCAGATTCTTATTCTTATATAATCAAACCACTAAAAAACCAATAACAATAACAAACATCAACATAACTTCTTTCATCATTTCATCCATTATTACTCAATCACTGTCGCTATATATACTCACAGAATGGCCAACCCACCTTGAAAAATGTGTCATACCACCACCATCCTTCTCAGCTACCGTCATCAACACGCACACCCACCGTCGACACACACCACCCACCATTGAGCCGTGCCACCACCGTTGCATGTGGGATGCTTTAATCCACTACTATCCTTATAAAAAACCATATTATGCAGAATGAATCTAACTGTCCAAATATATGAAAAAATACACACTGATTCATATTATTAGCAACTTCTATATATGTCAAGATTCATACAACCAAACAAAGTTAATAATATAAAATAACAAAATGAGAACCAAAATAAGTTATTAGTATTCTATTATGCAAATCTTAGCAGTTTTGGATTACTAAAAGCCGAAAATCAATTCAATTTTCCATCACAACTGGAACAGAAAATAAAATAAGAACTAAAAGTAAGAAAGAAGACAATCTGGATTACAACTGTCTACGCAAGCGCTTGACATATGGTTCCCCCGATTCTGCTGCAGCCGGCATCTGTGCTGCTGCTAAATCTAACCCCATAACACTGCTACCACTTCTTTTCCTACTAAGCTCCCCTCCTTCACCTGGTCTCTCAACCACCGCCACTGATGCAACTGTCTCGAGAAGCTCCGACAGCAATAAAGGGCATGTTTGTTCTACGTATTTGTACCCTTCTGTTTGCATTACTGCTACAAAACATAATACAAAATTTTTTATCAGAAAGTTTTGTTGCAATCCAAATATTAAGATCCCCAAAACTGGACAAGTTTAAAAGGAACGTTTCACGTCATATGGAGTATGGTAAATTATATAGTTTAAAAGGAATGTTTCACATCATACGGAGTATGGTAGATCATATAGTTGATCTCAAACTTTAAAACAAAATTACCACATTCAAAAAAACATGTACAACAGCGACAGCAATACCCAATCTTATCACGTTAATTTACTGTTTAGCCTCATGTTAAAGAAATAATATTCTTCAAGAAAACTCAGGTAACACATTTACTGATATATTGAAGATCCAATGTCATAAAAAAACAAAATCTTCTTTCAAATTATCTAAACTTTGAATACTTAAATGAATCGATACGCAGTTCTTAAAACTTCTTCGCTATTGAATAAGGAATACAAAAATGAACTCGAGTAAACACTACACAACCTCCAAAAATCACATGTTTGGGGACAAGGAGTATTAAGAATACTCGTGATGCACATACACTGGATGGTGCCCTAAAATCTTATATCCAATAACAATATGACTAAAAGCATTGACTCCTTCGTTACAAGATCTTTCTGATTCATGTACCGCATATTATGCTCTACACTCAACACTGTGACCTTGCGAGTTCCTTGGTGGGCGGTGACCCATGAAAACCATTCTATCTTATTTTAAAAGAAATAAACGCTTATGGGAAGTTTTATGTACTTGATTCATAAAAAGTTGGTCAATGCTTTACTGTCACCATTTGTACTTCTACGTCGTTCCTCAATAAAATCTTATTTCAAGATCACTAAATTTGAACTTTTGTTTGCCTACTGTGCTAGACTATATATGCACTTTAACTGATTAGCATACCTACTGCATAATAAACAATCAAAATATTGAAATCGACATAACCTGAACAATGCATCATCAGTATCTACGGACAACACGCACCTCCCAAGTTTGCCGCAGCAAATTTCAGACAAATGGCTTTAAGCTTTGAGCAACGATGTTGATCAGCAAGAGAAAGTGTTGTTGCGACTGTATCCGCATTAACTTCCTCACACAATTTAGCTTCACACAACTGTTTCAACCGATCAAAACCAAATCGATCAGCAGCAGCCAACAAATGTTGAATCATGTTTGTTGATGTGCACACTGACATAAAAGACGAAAGTTCTTCTGAATTGAGAAGTGTGTCTGAGTAAACGAACATAAGCATTGCCTGCAAAAGATGGCCAAATATATCAAACCTAATATATATAGGAAAAATTACCTCATTTAATATCAGGTATGAGACCATTACAATTAATACAATCTAGAGACGCGTCATCTTATCCAAATCACGCTTTTGCCCACGTCTCAACAAACGAGCGGGTTCCTTCACCACATGGTTACCACTTAACCTTTCAAGCTCCCCTACCACATCTTCGCATTCTTTAACAACGTTTGACACCCCCTCACATAGCGCTCAAAACTTCTTCTCAAGCTTGAACTCAGTCTCCACTTGTCTCCCCATTCAGAGTAGCATTTGATATTTATTAATATTTTAGACTTTCCAGCCTTTTCAAGCTCCTCGATACAGGCCATTTTTAATGAAAATATAAACGGATTGTAACGATTTATTAATAGGGTGTGAGTTTTGAAAGATTGAGTTACGGTATTGGGATTTTAGAATATGATTTTGTTTTATGACAAGTTGGGTTATAAGGAGATAAAGGCCAGGAGAAAAAAGGACCAACCATGCAATCGCAAAAAGACAAAAAAAAGGAATAGTAAAGGTTACTGTATTAACCATGGTTCTAAAAGGCACGCCATGGTGCCGCTAAGGCCTCGCAAAGGCGGGAGGCGTGACCTCCACGCTACGCATAGATCAAGGCGTAGGCTTAGGGCTTGACGTGAGATGAAAAGTGAAAAAACGTTATGCGTGGAGGCTTTTTTGAATTAAATTTCGATAAAATCGCTTTTTTCAGAAATAAAAAAGATTAGATGCAAAGATAGTTTCTTGACTTTATTCCTTATCTATGAGACTTTTTGTAAACTCATTATATTTGAAATATGATATAAATATATAAATTTATAAATATTTTTATATTTTGTGCCGCCTTAAGTCGCGCCCCAAACGCCATGAATCGCAATGGCTCCTAAGGCATGAGGCTTAGCCATGCTGCCACGCCATGTCTCTGTAGGATGATACAATGTTCTGTGTATATTGATTATGAAACCATACAAAGTGTGAGTATAAATACAAGTAATACAAAGATAACCCTAAGCCCAACATGGGCCGAGCCTACAAACATAAGCCTGCTAACACTCCCTCGCAGTTGGAGCGGGAGTACAACGAACACTCAAACTGTCACGAAACTCATCAAATAATGCCGAAGGTAAGCCCTTAGTGAAGATATCCGCATACTGAAACCGAGAAGGAACATGTAAAATGCGAACCTGCCCAGTAGCAACCAAATCCTGAACAAAATGAATATCAATCTCTATGTGCTTGGTACGCTGATGTTGAACCAGATTAGAAGACAAGTACACAGCACTCACATTATCACAATACACAATAGTGGCGGAAGATAAAGGAGTATGAAGCTCACAAAGTAAATTCCGGATCCAACATGTCTCAGCAACAGCATTGGCAACACCACGATACTCAGCCTCAGCACTGAAACGAGAAAGCGTCGGCTGACGCTTAGAGGACCATGAGAGTAAGTTGTTGCCAAGAAAAACACAATACCCCAAAGTAGACCGTCGCGTAGTCGGGCAACCAGCCCAATCAGCATCCGAATAAGCAATCAAGGAGTCATTAGTAGATGAAAATAGCTGTAAACCATAATCCAAAGTCCCCTGAACATACCGCAAAATCCGCTTGAGAGCAGAGAAATGAGGCTCCTGTGGATCATGCATATAAAGACAAACCTGCTGCACAGCATACGTAATATCAGGTCTAGTGAATGTGAGATACTAAAGAGAACCTGCTAAACTCCGGTATAAGGTAGGATCAACAACCGGAGTACCACCATCCCCCAACTTGGACTCAGTATCAACAGGAGTCCGAGAAGAATTACAACCAACCATATGAGCACGCTCCAAAATCTTCATAACATACTTACGCTATGACAGAAACATACCAGAAGAGTCACGCGTAACTAAAATACCCAAAAGATAATTAAGTGCACCCAAATCTGTCATAGAAAACTCGCGATGTAATGAAGCTATAATCTGCTGTAGTAAACGATCAGATGAAGCAGTGAGAACAATGTCATCCACATAAAGTAACAAAAATGTTGTATCATCAACCTGTCTGTAAATAAATAAAAAAGAGTCACAACGACTAGGAGTAAATCCAACAGTAGTAATGTAAGCAGCAAACCGCTGAAACCAGGCGCGAGGTGCCTGCTTAAGACCATAGAGAGATCGCTGCAATAAACAAACATAATCTGGATACACAGGGTCCTGAAAACTGAGAGGCTGATGCATATAAACAGTCTCAGCTAAATCACCATTTAAAAAGCATTCTTGACAACAAGCTGATGAACAGGTCAATGTCAAGAAATAGCTAAACTAAGAATAGTCCGAATAGTGCCCGGCTTAACAACCGGACTAAAATCTCATCAACATCAACACCCTTAACCTGCGTGCTACCATTGGCAACAAGACGTGCCTTATACCGACTAAGAGTGCCATTAGCCAAAAACTTATGGCGAAATAACCACATACAACGAACAATATTGGCACCCTCCGGCCGAGGTAAGGGAGAGATAGTAGACACATGACCAGCGTAACGAGGATTAGGACGAGTAGTCCCGACACGAGAACGTGTGACCATGGGATGAATTGACACAGTTGGTGGATCATTAGGGGGAGAGGGTGCATGTTCAGGTACAATTTGAGGCACAGACTGAGGCGTAGGTGGTGAAGGAGGTGTAGGTGGTGTAGGCGGTGTAGGTACGTCAACTAGTGGAGTATGGACCAGTGCTGGAACATGAGTAATAGGAGCGGTGCGAATAATTGTGGAAATAAGGTCAGTGGAATCGTCCAAAAAATCATAGGAAGGTGTGGTAGTGGATTTGGTGGAGGGAAACGGAAACACCGTTTCATCAAAGGTTACATGACGGGAAATGATAATTTTATTGGTGTTAAGATCAAGGCAACGATAGCCAAAATGATTGGCAGCATGTCCCAGAAATATGGAAGGTGTGGCACGTGGTCCAAGTTTGTGATTTGTATCTATATGTGGATAACAAAGGCATCCAAAAACACGAAGGACACTATAATCGGGTTGCGCACCAAACAGGCGGGTAAAGGGTATCTCGTTATTGATGGCACGGGAAGGTAAAATATTCAATAAATAAACTGCCATATTAAGTGCCTCAGTCCAGTAATTGGGTGGTAAATGTGCTTGAAACAATAAGGTACGAATGAGATTATTAATTGTACGGATCATACGTTCAGATTTGCCATTTTGTTGTGAGGTGCGGGGGCAAGAAAATCTAAATTGGATACCGTTATCGTTAAATAGTTTATGAAAAGCATGATTATCAAATTCACCACCATGATCACACTGAAATGACTTAATTTCACACTTAAACTGAGTACGAACATAATTACGAAATAACAGAAATTTAGACAAAACATCAGATTTATTCATTAACGGATAAACCCAAACATACTGAGAATAATGATCTAGAAACAAAACATAATACTGGAAACCAGAAAGACTCGGAATTGGAGAGGTCCACAAATCCGAGTGAACAATGTCAAAACACGAAGTAACAGAACTAGACAAACTAACAAACGGAAGCTTCACGTGTTTACCAAGCTGACAAGCATGGCAAAGAACGGGAAGTTTCTCTTTATTACAAGAAATAGAATCACTAGACATAAGACGACGTAACACTTCACTTCCTGGATGTCCAAGTCGTTGATGCCACGTATACTGACTGGTAAGAAAAGCATGAGGTATAGTGGAGGGCTTCGTAACAGGATAGAGCTCACCCGTGCTATCACATCGGAGGAGCACCCGTCGAGTTATGAAGTCCTTCACAGAAAAACCAAAAGGGTCAAACTCAACCGTACAAGAATTATCACGGACAAACTAACGAACAGAAATCAAGTTTTTGACAATATTGGGAGTGATTAAGACATTATTTAAACGAAGTGGACGAAAAGGGGTAGACAAAACACTATGGCCAGAGTTAGTAACGGGAATTGTAACATTTCGTATTTTCAGGTCATTTACGACGTCATATATTTCACTAATTTTTTTTCGTACGCGTTCGCTTTTAATTTTAAGTGTTAAGTTGAATCGCGTGAACTAAAAATCAACAACTAACGTAAACGGACACCAAACGAATTAAAGTTTTCGTCAAGCGAGCAATATATTATTTTTACGAAAGTAATAATCAACTTTTTATATTTTATTTTTATTGGTTACGTAAAGCGTTTATGTTTCACAATTTAATACATTTAGGCATTCACGAAACCACGAAAATTTATCTACGCTTCAACAAATACCCATTATTATAACCAATACTCAAAGTTTTATAAAACTTCACCCATGTTTAATTGTTAAGCCGAATCTATACATATAGAAACCAACTAAAACATACACCTTACAAGTTTATACTTTACACTTAACACATATATCTTAAAGCTTCAAGTATTACTAGAATTTCTCAACAAGATATCAAAGACTTTCTAGTCTCCCCCCCCCCCCCTAAAATTTGGCAAATACAAAGACCAAAGGACACCAATTTGTTTCTTAAGATTTTCTTAAAATTCTATCAACTAGTACATGTAGCTAGCTAACCAAACATGTTCCCTTGTTTTACTCATCTTGCATCTTGGACTTGGACTTTTTAATAGTTCATTTGACCACCTTTTTGAATATATAATAAGTAGTATGCAAGTATCCATTCATTCATATTTTCCTTTACTAGAAAAGTTTACACATTTTCTCTCTTTGGTGCTTCCTTACCCACGTCCCAAATACAACACCATACACAATCCATATTTTTTCTTTTTAGTAAGCATACAAGTAGTCTAGGTTGATATTTAAGGTATTACAAGAAGGTTTGGAAGCTTGGTTATTATTTCTAGCAAAGGTCACAACTTAGGGTTTCGATTTGGGTTTAGTTACATTTGGAGTTTTGATCTTGTTTTCTTCATCATCTTGCACTTCTAAGGTCTTATAAACTCATACTTTTCAATATTTCATTTACATATTTTACATTTAAGTTATCTTATTAATCACCACTTAGGGTTTTATTTTAATGTGTTATAAAATAAAATGGGTATATTATCATAAGGACATAAATATTGGACAATCATTTTGGACATGACTAGGAGGACTCTAAGTATGTAAAATAACATGTTACAAGTTTACCTAGAAGGTTTGTACAAAAGTAAACAAGTTATAGATTTATAAAACATATTTTATAAATTATAAAACCTAAGGGACTGTTTTGAAACTTTCTGTTAAGATCCGAATTTTTATAAATTCGGGACATGTTGTTATATGATATTACATTTCACAAGGATCATAAGCATATAAAGAAAATGAAAAACCGAGTTATAACGAAGAAGTTATGCTAGTTACGAGATTGGGATAATTAAATGACTAAAAGTGTTTTTATAAAACTTATTTTGGGATACTGATTTCGACACAGCCATTTATAATAACAAATGATTTTTTTATAAACATAGTTCACCTCGTCACGAATCCGTGCATATAAAGAACGCTAAAAACGGAGTTAAAACGAGTAAGATACGACGTTTCAAAGTTATCGAACATTATATATAAAAACTGAAAAACTGTAAATGATTCAGCAGCTGCTGAAGCTCACTTTCGAGGGCCTTCGGGTCCGATTGAGTCGAAGTGTAAAACCACAAAGTTGTTTGGAACGACATTTTACATAAACCTGCCAATTTTTATAATTTTCGGATATATATATATATATATATATATGTGGGTTCTAGAGAAAATCATATTTTGCTGGAAAACCTAAAAAACCAAACAGATGCACTAAAAAACTAAACGGATGCCCTATTTTTTTCGAGAAGAGTTGCCGCATAGTTAGGGCATCTGTTTAGTATTTTTAGGGCATCTGTTTGAGTTTTCTGGGTTTTCCACCGAGATTAGGTTTTCTCACGATGTAACACCCCCAAATTGGGTCGCAGCGGAATAAGGGTCCGGGGCGTGTTACTTCAAGATCAATAGCACAAGATATCAATGTTACCATTCCGCTGCGTTGTCCTGATTTTTTGGGGGGTGTTACAGGAATAAAACGCCCGTCACCAACTGCAACAGACGGGTAAATGCACATATTAAGAATATCACTAAGACAATGTACAAAATCATTAAGATGAGAACTCAGAACGGAGCCATGTTCGTTTTTCGTAGGCCGTGCTTTGAAGAGTAGTGGTATTAAATGCATTCGGCAAAAGTGTAGCTTGACCCGAACCTTGTGAACCGGATGCAAACACCCGACTCGGATGAAAAGGCATACTAGGTGACTGTCCTAAGTGAACCGAACCAGGGAAATAACCCCTTTGCTGTTGTTCGAAAAAATACCCCGTTGTTCCAAAACTGAACTAGCGGCTGGAAGTTCCAGTACAAGGTGAACCCCCTGCGGTAGAAAAGCCAGAAAGCGTTGCACCCACCCTGCTGTAGATAATGGACCCCCTCGTGAAACCCCGTCAGATATTGAACCCCCTGTGGGAATAACCTAGCCATTCCCATATTGGACATCCCAAAAGAACCAGGCAATAACTATGGACTTACATAAGTGGGCTGCCGAAACACTTGGAAACCCAGGAGGAACAGAAACCGTATAAGCGACTGAAGGAGAGGGGGTGGAAATATTAGGAGCATTTAACCCAAACTTAGCCAACAGGGGTTGCAACATATCCAAATCCGAGCAGGTCACACCGGCACACTTGAAGCCCTGAACCCTAGGTATGAGGAGCAAAGTAGACTTTTGCCGTAACACCATTGTGAAGATACTTACAAAACATACCAAACCGACAAAACCCTTACAAAACTCCAACACGGGTTGTTTACCTTTTTTTCCAAAGAAAGGACCACGCCGAGCACTAGTGTGATTTACCAATAAAAACCATGAGAAGGCAATGTATCTATCATGCAAGAGGGTTTTGAAACCCTAGACTTTAGAGGTTCGCATCTCATGAGTATCCAACAAGGATCTAACCATTTTGAGAGTCGGAAAGGGTCCCGACTACCACAAATAACGATCGAGAATCGTTTCATAGAGGAAGGTAAACTCCTCCATAGAAAGTAACAACATCAGCATGCAAAGAGAGACCAAGACAATAAGAACCAAAACAATAGATTCTATCTTGTGACTATAATGCTAACAAGGATAAAGCCACATGTTTAACATATAAATAACCCCATGTCTATTTAGGCTAGTTAAGTGAAGAACAAAGAATCTAACTACATTGGTGTGAAGCCAAATTAGCATAAGTGTGTATCTAATTCCTTGGAGCCTAAGTAATTTTTGCAAGTTTAACAGAAATCAATTCATTTAGCCCATAACAGATATCATGTAACAACACAGCCATATTTTATACATTACATATATGTACCCAAATCTGCACTAATATAAAAATTTGTCCACCTACCAACCTTGTTCCGACCTACCCATCTCCAGCCCGACCACAACACAACCACCTCCACCTGCCGTGATAGAAGCAATGATGTTGAGAGAAATGAACTGAATGGTGACGGTGACAGTGATACTATGGTGGTCGCTGATCCGACGTGGGTATGTGGTGATTGAGTGGGAGGTTGAAGAAGAAATGGCGAGGTAGAGAGAAACACAAGAGATTTGGTGGATGTGATATGGTTGGTGGCATATGTTTAACATTTGTTCTTGTTTTTTGTTGTTGTGAAAAGTTGTGGTTGACTTTCTTTTTTACATGTTGCATGAAGTGTACAGGTGTAAAAAAATCTACAAGGGACCAACGTGCAACAATGTTTTTTTTTAACGAAATTTCCATTAATTATCGAAGCACTTAACAGACACATAACACCGTTTCATCCTTTAAAGACCCAACAAAAGCGCCCCAAAATACCACTTCCGTGGCCATTTTTCCACACAATTTGTTATATGGGGGACCAAACGGGTGAAACGTTCTGAGTTTCAGGGACCGAACAATGTAATTTCCCCTAGAAATAACTCAATAAATAAAAAGAAAATAAATAATAAATAGTTTAACCCATTAATTGTGAACATCTATATTTAAAGCGATCGTGATTAAAATGTGCTACGTAAGGTACCAAAATTCCTGTCCATATCATAGTCCGAATGATAGATGAGAAGCTTATATTGCTCCCTTTAACGTCCAAAACAGAGGTGCTTCTTTAGGAGAAAGCTCTGCGAGTCTTTTGGGAAGACAGCTCTATGAAAAAAAAAATAACCAACGAACGAAGGGCATGAACTGATTTTTTTTTCTTTTTCTCTAAAGATAATTTGTAAACCGCTTCCGTTTGGATCACCCGCTACAAAGACAACGAAAACACAACAAAAGCGAATCGTAAAGACTCATCATAAATCAATCAAAGTTCATCAGAATGTCCGTTTAAAAATTCTTTAGACAACGCCTGAATATTTAGAGAAATAAGACGAAATGGTTGTCTAAAAAATATATTTTCTCCTTTTGGTAAAAGACCTCTTGTTATTATGTTTCATTTGAACATGAGAGTAATGTTTGTGCTTTGTTGTGATTGTACATTTTAATTTCAAAATAATCACAATATTACAATCACATAAAGCACAACATACCTCTCATGTTCAAATGAACATGAGAGGATCCTTATCCATTTTATTTTAGCCTTAAAAAGTTAGCCCATGAGGCCATGAGCCAATCGTATCAATTCCAACAGTGTGCTTCTTTTATAATGTTTTCTAGTGTTGTCCTTGTTTAATTAACTAAAGGGCTAATTTCAAATATAGCCCAAAACTAAAATGGAAATGTCACTATAGCTCATTAAAAAGTTTTTTTTTTCAAAATAGCCTAGGGCAACTGTGAGCAAATTACCAAATTAAAGAAAAAAGTGACACGTGTCTATTAGGTTACTCAGGAGTACAATAGGTTGTTCATAAGTACAAATAGGTTGTCCCAAAATTGTGTACTTTAATATTAAAAAATAACACATGTCAAATTATTCTCAGGTTGCCCAATCACCATGGTTGCCCTGTGCTATTTTGAGAAAATGCTGTTGTTTGAAGTAGGATAGTAATTATCGCCTTTCCTTATTGTGTATATATTTGGCAATTAGCCCCTTAACAAATTCATATTACAGTAATGCCTATTCTATCCAATATGCTATAAAAATAAAAGCCCATATGTTCATGCATTAAACGAACCTCATTTGCATGAAATTCATATTGTCCCAAGTAAGCATGAAGCTGATCAATGTTAGTTGTGTGCAAATCCTGAACCAGTTTGACATCAGTCACAAATTTGCTCCACTCAGGAGGAAGAGTATTCAAAAACTTTGTGTTTACTTAAAATTGTTCCAGTTTCATGTTGTAAATGTTCATGTTATTGAGTAGCAATGAAAATCTCATGTAGAATTCACGTAGTGTTTCCCCCTTCTTATAAACAAACTTATCGAATTCATCATAAAACTTACACTTCCTTTCCTGTCTCATCAATGAAGTTCCTTGCATGAGAAGTTGAATTCTTTCCCAAAGTTCCTTGGTGACTTTATGATTTCTAACCAATGCATAGACCTCAGGTGCTAGTCCTTGGAGAATGATATTTGTTGCCTTGATATCACAATCAGCTTAAATTGCTTCCATAGCAGATAACTCAAAATATTTCTTTAGTCTTGTCACTCTATTTTCCTCAATTAAAAGCCAAATGAGTGGACCATTTTTAACGGATTCAAGGATCATTCGTCCATGTTGTCTATTCAACATATAGCTCATATTTGCTTTTTCTCCCATAGATCATAAATCATACTTTTCACAACATGGGTGGCAACGATTGTCAGCGACCTGACAAATGCTTTTGTCGGCAAAGAGTCGTCATTGAGAAATTTGTATGTTAAGAATTATTGTCAGATCGAACGGTGGTAGAAAGAAATTATGTTTGATTAAGGTGTCTTTTAAGTGTTTGAATTCTTGAAACTACACGGGATTTTACAGTTCTTGACAAAACCGGGAAAACAAGTTAATGTTTTACGGGTTTTTACAAGTCAAAGAGATAAAACATATAATTTGGAAATTTAAGTTGTTCGGTTGTCTTTGAGAATGACTAGATTGGTTGTTACACGAAAACTGACTAGTTCGGTTCCTCACTGAATATAGACAAGTTCGTTCTCAAAGGACAAATGACTAGTTCGGATTCTCAAAGGAAAATACTAGTTCAGGTTCCAACGGAAATGACTAGTTTCCGTTCTTAAGAAATGACAAGTTTTGGTCTCATAAAAATGACAATAAATCGGTTTCTCAAAGGAAATTGACTAGTTCGGTTCTCAATGGAAATGACTAGTTCGATTCTTAAAGAAAATGACTAGTTTGGTTCTCAAAGGAAAATGACTAGTTTGGTTCTCAAAGGAAATTGACTAGTTCGGTTCTCAAAGGATATTGACTAGTTCAGTTCTCAAAGGAAATTGACTAGTTTGGTTCTCAAAGGAAATTGACTAGTTCGGTTCTAAAAGAAAATGACTAGTTCGGTTCATAAAGGAAATTGACTAGATCGGTTTGCACTGGAGATGACTAGTTCGGTTTCAACTGAAATGACTAGATCGGTTCCAACTGAGATGACTAGATCGGTTTCAACTGAAGTGACTAGATCGGTTCCAACTGATATGACTAGATCGGTTTCAACTAAAATGACTAGATTGGTTTCAACTGAAGTGACTAGATCAGTTCAAACTAAGATGACTAGATCATTTTCAACTGAAATGACTAGATCAGTTCCAACTAAGATGACTAGATCGGTTTCAACTGAAGTGACTAGATCGGTTCCAACTGAGATGACTAGATCGGTTTCAACTGAAATGACTAGATCGGTTCCAACTGAGATGACTAGATCGGTTTCAACTGAAGTGACTAGATCGGTTCCAACTGAGATGACTAGATCGGTTTCAACTGAAATGACTAGATCGGTTCCAACTGAGACGAGACCAACTTTTTCAAAACTCAAAAAGACACATTTTTGACTATTTTTTTCTGAAAGTTTTTGTACCAAAAGTGTTACTAAGCCTATAGAGACAAGAAAAATGACAACTTTAAGGTTTTTAAGCCGAAAATTTTAAAATCAAGATTTTGACCTTTATAAAGCTAATGAACACCAAAGACACAAAACTAAGAGATTTTTCTATGAATCTAAGCACACACACCTATATCACACACACCTATATCCAAAGATACTAGATCAAATCTACCTATGTAGATGATCTTTTAGTGTGTAATTTAAGCTTAGAAAATAAGAAAAAATAAGAAAAAATAAAAAAATGATGCGTTTTTGGAAAAAAAACTCACGAACCAAAAAAGTAAACACAAAATCTAAGCACACCACTCCATGGCTCTTGATACCAATTGAAGACTAATCAAATAACATACTAGATGAGAGGAAAAGAGATTGTTTTAGTAAGAGAAAGGGTTGGATGAACATTTAGAGAGAGAAAGTAAACATATATCAATTTGTGTGAAAAATGAGCAACCAACCAACCGTCTCTCCAAGGCATGGAGAGGTGTTAATATACTTAGAATGAACAAGTGGTCTTGGGATTGCATGGGTTTAACTCCATGGGCCCTTTCTAACGTAACATAGAACAGTTCCAAAAACTACTTAACGAGCTAACGACTTTACTCTGGGAAGCGCTCGACACTTTTTGTGTCCAACCAATGTTTGGTCTCCTTTTTTACCTTTATGTATCCGTTTTATTTGGCACGGCAAAGGTGATTAGCAAGGATTTGCCATGTCTATTTGTGGTCCTGCCCTAATATAGTGCTCTAGCTGGTAGGCCCTTTAGGTGCATAAGTTACATATTTTTGCTACATGACTAGCGGGGATGCTAGGGCATGGTGATCGACTAGCGGGTATGCTAGGTCGTGTTTACATGATTAGCGAGGATGCTAAGTCATGGGTGATTCGCATATATTCACTGTCATATTGCACTATTGTTTACTGATTTGAGATATTGGCACAACTTTTGGGTTTAAGGTCAAACCTACGAGCTCACCAACATTATTGTTGACGTTTTCGAGTATCATTTTCAGGTGTGTCAATCAAAGGTATATGAATGATTTTGGAAGAGCAAAGATGTAACCCAAGGGGATTGGGTCAAGAGGGGTTTTGTTTATTTTATTGTCAAGTCTTAACTTGTAAAATTTATGTAAACCCAAGTTTCATTTCTTTGTAAATTGTAAAGTGTATGATCTTGTATCTTGTACGATGAACAGTATTGTCGCATCCCGTGTTTCCGCCACTGATGGGGTGTGACAATGTTCATCATTTTAGGTCGAAAATTAGGGGATTTCGATTCGTTTTGAATTAGGCCAATTCATTCTAGGATTAAGTGGGTATATGCTGGTAGATGAGATTGTAAAAAGATTTAGATTGATTGGTTAAGTATAGATTGAATGATGATGATTTTTAAATCTGGAATTTTGAGGTTGAATGTCTGGTCGATTTGATAAAGAGTTAAGGAATTTACAGTGATATGTGATTGATTTTGAGTGTCTAGATGATGCTAGATTGATTGTATGGATCACCCATTTGATTTTAGTAAGTTTGGAGTTTAGGCGAAATATGGCAAAATTGACGAAATGAACTCTAGGAGGTAGTCGTGTTTGAGAATGATTTTGGGACGTTTAGGAGCACCCATAGAGCATTAGGAATATTTCGAAGCAACTAGGAAGTGCAGAAAACACCCAAAAATGACCAACAAATCAACCAGTGCGGCAGGCATGGGCCAGCCGACCGGCTAGGCTGCTCAGCCGCACGGATGGGAGAGCGACGTGACACCAGCCGCACGGCTGGAAGGTTGTGTCAGGCGGATGGAGTCTTTCTGGTCCGGATTCTTTTTTCCGTTCGATCTTAGCTAGCTAGGAGCTTCTACGCTAGATGTTATTAGTTCATTTATGATTGTTTATGCTTGTATTTGTTGTTTTTGCAGAAAGCTACACACGGTTCAAGTTCGAACCCGCTTATTGCAAATTTCAAGAAAAGGAATAAGCAAGGAACTATCGAATATCATTTGCAACAAGTGAAGAATTCTTATTTGAAGTGGAGGGAGTTACCGTCAGCAGAAAGGCAAGCTTATTGTGAACGTTTATCTAAGTTGCAAGGTAAAGGATTTGGAATACCAAGAGTGTCGAGTTGGACTTTGTTCTATAATTATAACATTGAGGAAACTTTGAAAAACAAGATGAAGTACGAATACCTTCATGATGATGGGGACGTTTTCGTTGACTTCTCATGGGAGATAGCTCTTTCTATTTATGGGTATGTTTATCCAGAATGGTGTTTAGAGTTCTTCTCGACGATGTATTTTGATAAATGGGTTGATAGGACTAAGTTGATGACGGAGAAGTGCATTTGGTTTAGGCTTTGTGGAGTTGAGAAAGTGCTTACTTTACCCGAATTTGCGGTTTTGTTAGGATTGTATGAAGAAGAGGAATTGAATCATAGGTTTTTGCTATACATTTTACTAGGTTGGAGTTTGATGACAAGTTGTTCAACCATGAGGCATTTTGGCAAAAGATTAGGAAATCGACTAGTACTAACCCGAGGACATCACTCATTAAGGAACCGCTTATGAGGATTGTGCATAAGCTATTGGTTGGATCTTTGGTTCATAGGGCCAGTAGCAAGGAAAAGTGTCAAAAGAGAGATATGTTGATGATGAGCGCATTAGAAGAATCGCGGGGTATTAACTTGGCTTGGGTTATTGCCGAGCATCTTTGTAAGCATGCTCGGGTCTTAAAAAGAATAGTCTTATTTGTGGAGGTCATTATGTGACCAAGATTGCTCATTCATTAGGATACCAGGAAGTAGCAAAATGTTCAGAACCAATCGATCATGAAAAATGGACTATCAAGATGTTGGCAAATGAGCTAGATGAGGGCACTCATATTTGATGCAAACTGAACAAGAAGCACCACAACCTGGGCAAGCAAGAAGGCAAAGACAAGAACCAAGAGGGTTAGACTCGAGTTAGGGAGATTGGAACTCGAGCTTGAACAAAGTTGAGCGTAGGGATGTTTGGAGAGATTCAATGCTTATGAGGAACAACTATATACTTGAGCATTCTGCGCCTATCCTTCACCATTTAGCGGATCAATCCAACTTTGCCTATCCAGCCTACGAACCACCAAATGTTCCACTATACCATTACCCATATGTGCCTTATCCATACCCTTATACGCATTACCCCGATACGGGTTGTCCATCTTTTGGAGTAGACCACTATGGAGCGCATGGTGATGGTTATCATGCGGGTTTTATTATCCCTAGTTCAGGTTATAAGATTGGAGGATCGTCAACAGGATTTCATGGAGATGATTTTGATCCGATTATGCATTCGGAAGATTATGTGGAAAGTGACGATGATAAAATGTGAGATTGATCGTGTGATCAAGTTTGATTCTAAAACTCGTGCTCGTGTTGGATATTTTAATTTATATTCTTAATTCGTAGGAAGTTTTTAAATTATGTTTATGATTTGGAATTTAGGATGTTTTTATTTTATTGTAGTATTTGCAATATTGTGTTTGCAGTATTTGCAGGGTTTATATGTGAGAAGTATTGGCCAAGAAAACAACACTTTACGTCTTGGTGCTAAGTCCTAGCCGCCCAGGCTAGAAACGAGCCGCCTAGGCTGGCAGCAGCAGTCTAGCCACCTGGCTGGCCATTTTTAGCAGTTACAAAGTTGATAATAATGGAAGAATTAAAGTGCCATAACCCTCCAAGGCCGATTATTTCCCTCCATAACTACTGGAAGCTTGTTTTCTAGCTCTAGAATCATGCACCTAGCCTATATAATCATATTAGGAGGCCTAGACCTAAAGCACACTTCTATAACCCTTGATAAAGGTTTAGAAACCCTAATTACTCTCCCAAAAGGCAAGAATAGTTCTGAGAATTCCAGGAGTGAAGCAAGAACGTGGGTGTTGATCTTGATTGCTTGTTGGTGTTTAGGAATTGGTATTCTTTGTTGATTGGAGGCGTTTGGATTGCTCTAAATCTAAGTCTAGACTTTCTTGTGTAATCATTTAGCTAGGTACAATCCTTGTTCTTATATTTCCAGATTATTTACTTATTTTATTGTCATGAATAATATGTTTGAATTGAGTTTTGAGATTAACGAAATGAATTAAGAGTAGTGTTTGATATACTTGTGCAAATGATATGTAATTGATTATGATGTGTTGATTATAATTGTATGCTTGAATCTCATGAATTGTTTCATGATTGTTTGGAGTAATAACTTGTTGGATTACATGTTGATGAAACCTAAAAATGGATTTATAGGCCGAACGGATTTCCACTTAAGTTTCATAATTAACATGTTTAAAAAGGCTTGTTTGATCTTAAACTCGAGTATAGGTCGAAAGGACTCGTTGAAATTACTTGAAATAATCATGTTATTCATAATAATTAGGCTAAATGGTTAGAAGGTTTGGTGTTCGCGGGCCGAAAGGGTTCACCATCATTTTAACATGTATTTGTGGATTTGTGAAAGACACCATGGATCAAATCCATATAACCTATGTTTTTGTTAGTCATACAATCGAGTTTAACCAACTAATCAACCATCATATCAACGAAATAGAATTTAGCACAAGTATTGTTTTTCCCTTGAAAGATTCTAAAGATATGAGTTTAGAAGTAATAGGGATTGTGACAACCTATTTGCTTATTCCGTTATTACCAAGTCCCGTGGAACGAACTCGACTTACCCAACTTTACTATGAATGAACAAGTATACTTGCTCGTATGCATTTTTGGTAGTTCAATTAGTCATGATTTTAAATGTAAAACTTGCACCCACTACCAAGCATCAAGATTTGGCGATGCTGCCGGGGACTTGTGTTATTTTCATGTTTTAATTATTATAAATTGGTATCGGATGTGATTTTGTTAAAAAATTGTGTTTTGAAAATAAATAAGTGGTTGCTGGTTCAGCCAGCCGGACGACTCGTCAGCTAGCCGGCCGACTCGTGCCGTGACGATGGGAAAACCCCAACCAGCCGGGAGGCTGAGAAGCCTAGCCGGGCGGCTGGGTCAGTTATGTTAAGTAACGATCGTTAACTTAATATTTTTTTTGCAGTTTACAAAAATAGCCCTTGGGTTATCGGTCTGTTAGGAATAATCGTCTCGCGACGGAGCACGAGCTTACCCACTTGATATCAATGAAACAATTATTAGATTTGGTTATTACTTTTGTACTAGTAGTACACATAGAGTTGTTTGGTGTAGAATTTAAATTTCGGGTTATTATCTACTATGTATGTTAATTTTGAGATATTCTTGTCAATCTTCTTATAAAGTTAGATGAGAGTTAATTTTGATATGATACCTTTTTTTTATTAGAGCATTCATTCTACTATTCATCTAAAAATTAATTAATGAATGAGATTAAAACCATTCTAATATTTCACATATTTTTTAAAAATTTAAATATCTTATGAACCGTTAATCATTAGACAAAACAAATTATACCCTCACGATCAACATTTAATTATCTTTCTATAAACGGACACTTTGATATACTTTCAACAAACTCTTTTTTTCACGTTTTTTCTTTGTTTTTTCATGTTTTTTCGTTTTTGCTCGTTGTTGAAACTTGCATGAGGAAATCAAATGTGATTAAACACTAATTTGAATATACTAATAAAATCACATGTGATATTAAGTTAAATCACATACGATTTAATTACATATCATATATGATTTAACATTAATATCACATGCGATTTTATTAGTATATTCAAGTTTTTAACAACGAAGAAAAAAAAAGACGAAAAAGTGAATAAGGGTCAGAGGTGCATATCAGCCGATTCATAAAATGAATTTAGCGTATGAAAGTGAGTTGATCCGGTCGCTGATGTAGAGAAGCTAAACTGACATCTAGTCAGCCTAGTTAGCGACATCTGAACGTTGCTGAATCTGAGGTACCCATTTGTTACTAAACTTTCTTGTTGCTAAACTTTCAGAGACTATTTTTGTACTTGAACCTGATTTCAAAATGATATCAAAAGGTTAAGTGATCTTAAATTTTTAGTCTTATAGTATTTCGTAACTACAAAAACAAGTTGGTAAACTTAAAGTTTAGATTAATCCGAGTAAAATCGGAACAGAAAAAGGAAGAATCTCCTTGCCTACCGGCTAAAGCATCACAGATCCTTGAATAGGATATCCATAGGCTGAAAGTTCACCAAGTGTCAGCTTAACCACCGCCATCCAATGGTATCATTGGAACACCATGTCTAAACGACAGAGGAAATGAATTGACAATTCTGGAGCCAAAGGCTTTAAACCGGGTAATGAATGAAACAAATACGGGTGATGGTCGATAGTTTGCAAAAAACTTTTAATGACTACTAGTTGGTCAAGCCACAAGGTTTCAAATTGAGGCCAAACATGGGTATTCAAACACCCACAAAAAACTAAGGATCAAACCTTAGTATCGAAGCAATTCGATCCAATGGATTCAATCCCTGAAAATGGTGAAAAGTATCTGTGTGTGAAGCCTTCAAAAATTGCTAACTCCATATGTATTTTTTTGAGGGGGTAATAGACACACTCGTGATAAGAACTTCAATGTTAGACCTATCATTACATCCTTAATCACAGGGCTCTCACAACACAAAAAAAACACAAATAAAAAAAACTAGGCTATACGAAAAATCAATATCCAGATTCAACACTCACAAAAAATCCATCACATGGGGTATATGGTCAATGTATGAAGCATGTAATGATGAAGTTGTGAAAAAAGGACAGAGCTCATGCATCTCTCAGTGAATGCATCTTCAGTAAGTATCATTGTCTATTGTCTTGGGTATATAAGGTTGTTTAGTTGTAAGAACGGATGAGTTGGTTGCGGGGTGTGAAACTGATTTAAATCAGTCATGGAGTGAACAAGTGTTCTGGGATTATTATGTATTTGGGTTGTTTGTATTTATCAGTAAATATTTCAGGCAGTGTATGATCACCACAGTTTGAAACGAGCTCTGATACACAAACTTAACCTAAGGATCTGAACCAAAGTCAACACTCCCCAAGATGGTCATCTTCAAAGTTCTTCCTCAGAGACTAAAGAAAGTCGAGGACAAGAAGCCTTGAACTAATGAAGATGAACATCATGTCTGAACACATGTTCAACAACAACCAATACCTAATTATCCCTTCTACAGGATTTTTATGAAATATATCCTAAGTGTAAAATAAGTCGCTGAACTTAAGTAAGTTCAGCGAGTCATCCTCAAGATGTTCTTCAGAGTCTAGAAGAAAAACTCATCATGATCTTAGGCGGACCTCAGCAAATGAAGAAAGAACCAAGATCTGGATAATGGAGTCAGTGAGTATTGGCAAATGGCTCACTGACTCCCGAAGACCATCTCTAAATGAAGACCTAAATATATTGGTGGGAACTTCCTAAAAGCAAAAAAGCAAGCTTAGACAAAAGGTACAAGTGGAGGCTTGTACTTATTGAAGGTTGCTTAAAGGAAGAAACAAAAGTCAAGAGTGGTTCCTTGAATTTAATGAAGCTTCACATGGAAGCTTCACTTTCCTACTATATATATGTTCACTTGTAATAGAGATAGGTCAAGAATTCTTACACACAGAAAACACACAATGTAATATCTTAGTGGTGGTTGCTCTTTATTGAGTTCATGAGCAAAGATCTATGGAAAACATATGAGAGTATAATTTTAGTTTGTCATTCAATATCCCGATTGTTAGTTCGCAAACAGGTGCACTTGTAAATCATAGATTCATTCTAATAAGATTTATAAAGCATTGAAAAGTACAAATGGTGTTATTAGTTAGCCAAATGGGTCTCGTGGTGATATGATCAGATATTACACGATTAACATGGACCAACAGTCTCCTAACTCGGCGTTTAGTTAGTATTAATAATATGTATTAGAGCTGTTGTCTCGTAGGTTCGGCGGTATGGAGAGGTTGGAACGGAAACATTGTTGAAAGGATGATGATGTAGATTTACTGAAGTTACTTGAGACGGAGAGCAGATCAACCTCCAAGTGGGAGATTGTTGAGTTGTGGAGGCTTATATTATTGGGTGCAAACCCAATCTCATATCGGTAGAATGAGTAAAGTGGATTAGGGTCTCACACTTATAAATACCCATCTCATTGTAATTATAAACTTGGATGTGGGTGTCTGTGTTTTGTACCCCGGGCAGTTTAGTATGGGTCGTGCAGTTGGCATGGTCATGCAGTTTGGCACGATCGTGCAGTTTGGCACGAGCCTGAGCAGTTTAGCTCAGAGCTTAATAATATCTCTCTGGTTTGATCCCGTGGACTGCCACGACTATCCTAGTCGTGGATACCACGTTATATCTTGTGTCGATTATATTCCGCATTTATCTTCCATAAGCCTTGTTTGTTCTAGCGGTGTGTGCAAGAGCTATATACCGTACAGAAGTGTGTGCAGGTGCCATATACCCTAACACAATGAATCACGCTTTGGTTCGTCATCTTACTTTGGCTCCTCAAGGACCCGATACACCATCAAGTACATACACTTATAAACGTCTATTATAGAGAAAATTTTGTAAGTTACCACTTTCCCTAAGAGTCAGATAGTGATAGTTTTCAGAAATTGTAAGCTCGTCTTTTCCATACACACCTATTGGATTACTTTTAACAGTTATGTGATGCTTTTAACGTTGAAAATGCAGGTAAGCTATGATAAGGCTTTGCTTGTAAGTTAGAAAAAATATCAAGTTGAGAGAAAGTCAGAAAACACCGATGAAAAACTCAAGTCTCTACTGTAGAGAGAATGAAGGAAGAAAGGAATAAAGAATTGAACGAAGAAACATATGTGAAGATTGGTGTGAAGTGGGCATGATTTACGATCTAATTCAGCAACCTCTCCCTCTCCTCCCTGCTAGACAGTTTGTTGCATTTGGTACACTATGTGTTTGATACACTTTTTTATCTAGTAATTTGTACAATCGGTTTGGATTTGTTACACTTTTGATGTTGATATCTCGATATTCTAGTGATTACCACTTTTTGGATTATTTTGTTTACTAGAAAAAGCCGACTAAATATGCTATTTAGAAAAAAATTCTTTTTTTTTCTGCAAGAAAGTTGCGACTGAATATAAAAGTTTATAAACAACTTTTCTGATAGATTTGTGACGGAACAATTGTGTTGCCAATCTGAAAGTTGCAAAACTTACGTTGCAAAAAAACCATTGCAGAATTCTACCATAGAAAATTTCGTTGCTAAAATTAATGTAGAAAAAAAGTTTCTGTTGCAAATTTCTTGAAAAAGGTCTCCGTTGCAAAACCGGTCCCTAATTTCCCACAGCTTCTCTTCTGTTGCAAGACCGTTACATATTGTTTTTGGGTCGTAGCAATTTTAATTGTTGCAAAATAAATTTCCATGGAGCCTTTTTGTGACTGTCAGAATCCGTTGGAGATAGCCATTGGCAACGGAAGTGAAACGAATTTTGACCATTGCATTTTCCCTCTTATGTTGCAGTTAACTGATAACATGAAAATAAATTGATAGGGATTTTTTTATATAATCATGGATTGGTCAATACAATAAGAAGCATGTATAAGAAGAGGTTGTGACAGACCATAACTTACTCAAGATGTCTATTTAAGAAATATTAAGCCACTGTTAGGATCAATATGGTGCAAGCCAATAACAAGGATAATATGAATCCAAAAATAACTCCAAACAATATTCATAAATGAGTCGCTAATTAGAATGTGCTACCTAGGACCAAAATTCATGGGCCAGCCATTGTAGATTCAAATGACAAGCTATATTCCTTAACTTTATGAGGCGACCTTTTGAGGAAGCTCTGCGATCTTTGGAAGAAGCTCTAATAGCAATAAAGGGCATGACTTTTCTACACATTTGTACCCCTCCGTTTGGATCACCGCTGCAAACACAACATGTAAACTCATCATAAACAAATTCAGCAAGTTCTCAATAATCGTCAAGTCCTTTAGCAACTGAATGTCTAAATATATTAGTTTAGTCATAGAAATTAGCTACATGAGCCAAGTCTTATTAATTCCAAAAGTCTGCTTCCTTTATTACAGTATTTTGATTGTTTAACTTAAGTCTTCCAAAAATATGCTTATTCTCTAAAATATGATATAAAAGCCCATACTGTCTACTCTTCTGTAGTATTTACAAATCCACCTTTCAAGTGAATTATATATGCATTCTACAAAAAAAAAATATCTTAATGGTCATTGCTTTAACCTTAGAAGTTTCAGTTGCAATGTCGCTAATAATGATCATTGCTTTGACCTTATATTCTAATAACTAGTGCAACGAATACTTATGATAAACATGAATCTACGAACAGCAAATACATACCTCGCAAATTCGCTACAGCGAAATCCATGCAGAAATTTTTCAGCTCAGAACAATGGTGATCATGGGCAAAAGAAAGAGTAGTTGCCACTGCATCCACATTTAGCTCTTCACACAAATTCGCTTCGCACAACCGTTTTAACCGATCTAGACCAAAACGATCAGCAGCAACCAACAGATGTTGAATCATGTGTGACATTGATCCTGTACTTTCTTGTGAATCAGGAAGCTTATCAGAGTATATAAACAAAAGCATAGCCTACAAAATACATTCACAAATGATACCATTACTGCATGACCAAATTAAGCATAAAAACTTTTATGACTGGTGTTTTGACCAATATCTTTTATTACCTTGAAAACCGTTGGTTCCATATCCATCAACTCTACTTTATCCAAAGCAGGTTTTCCAACAAGCCCATAGAATTGTGCTTTAAACACTGGAGAACGAGCTGCAAGTATCACCTTATGAGCCTTGAAGGTAACGTCTTTAACAAGAAAAACAATATCACTACCTATTTCACTGTCCAACAAATACTTGAAATCTTTCTCCATTTCTGGTGGTGGTGGAATGATGGTAAAGTTGTTGGGTCTGATGCAGCTTTGAACAACCCTAACCATACAACAAAATGTAACTGAATCATCCTTGAGATAATCGGATGAGTCCAAACTTAGATTTGTCGTAAATTCTTGACCCCTACAATGAAAAGAATAGATGATACTATGATGGTGAGCAAATATTATACTGAATATACGTTGGACAGAAGACAAAAGAAAAGAGCATATTTTAGTTTGTAGCATTAAGCACCTCACGTTGACAAGGTATAACAGTATAAATTTGAAAAAGATTTAGCTGCATAGTTCAGCTTCGATGTTAAAAGTCAATTTGCAAAAGTTGTGGTTAGTGTGACAAGTCACCTACAACATATGATGCATGAAATATACAGCATATATGACTATCAATAAAAAAATTATAGTTTAGTCCAATGATAATGTAATATTACATTTTATTTCAATCCATACAATTCAAATACAGCTTATAATGAAAGAGTTTTAGTTACACATATCGGTCTAATTCAGTGCCCAAATGATCTTTACTTTAGGATTTGAATACAAAATATCATAAGTGTTAGATAATCTTAGAACATTACTCAGGTCACTCTAAATGAATCAGTCAATTACCTTAAGTGTTCACTGAGGTCTATGAAGAAGATCTCCACTACTCAGGCGTAAAATTAGTGAATGAAGTCCGATAAACAAAAGAAGAAGTGATAGGTTTAGTGACGTGGCAATAGCTTACTGAACCCCACATGATCTCCTCTAATTTGAAGAAACATGTTGACTTAGAAAGATTCTAAGTGGACCGAGGAATAGGCGGGTATGTTTTTAAAGGATACAGCATAAGTACTATTCTCTAAGGTCAAAACCTAACCTGATTTGGGTGTAAGAACAAGTGTCAGTGTCATGACCGACCATATAAAGCGCGATGTCCCTTACCTAGAATAGCTAAATGTATAGAGCAATTACGAATGTACTTGTCCAATCAACCTTGAGTAATGCACTTAATACCCAATGGGTGATTAGCCATACCTATCCCTACAAACTAGACCATGTTGTAAGGGTGGAGGGTGTGGGTTAAGGGTTTTTCATTCGCCAATCAGCGTCACATCATAAAAAACACTCTCTTATTTTTTTTCTTAATCTTTTCTCTCAACCATTGCAACACTCTCTATCTCTTTCATTAAATTTTTTTTACTTTCTTATTATTTAAAAACTACACACATTACATAAAAATACCAGCTCATAACTTAATAAACAATTATTTATTCATTCTAATAATTGCTTCTTGCCTATAAAATGTCATTCTCTTCTCTTCTCTCTCTCTCTCTCTCTCTCTCTCTCTCTCTCTCTCTCTCTCTCTCTCTCTCTCTCTCTCTCTATCTCTCTCTCTCTCTCTCTTCTTATCTCTCTCATCAATCTCTCTGCCTTCTCTCTCTCTCTTCTCTCCTTTATATCTCTATCTCTGCCTCTCTCTTCTCTACCTCTCCTCTCTCACTCTCTCCCCTCCCCCCTATACAGATCCCTCTCTTTCTTCTCTTTCACTTTCTCTCTCCCCTTCCCCTACTCTCTCTCCCACTCTACCCCTCTCTTCTCCCTCTCCTTCTTCTCTCTCTCTCCCATTCCTCCCCTCTCCACTCTCACCCCTCCCACTCCCTTTCTCTTCCCCATCTCCATTCCGACCCTCTCATCTATCCCTTCTCCATCACCCCCTGCTTCCCCTATCTCCACTATAAATCAAAGTCATCCCAATCATGACGTGTGATTTGTGTTGGTGATTTGTGCTAAGGTCACAAATCCACACAATCGTGATTTGTGTTGGTGATTTGTGCTAAGGTCACAAATCCACACAACCGTGATTTGTTTTGGTGATTTGTGCTTAGGTCATAAATCCACACAATCTTGATTTGAGATGAGTTTGGTTGAAAGCTCTTTGGGAGGCTGAGATCTCTAGTTTCTTGGATGAAGGAGAAATAAGGGAGGCGTGTATTTTGGATGATAAATTTTTGGTGGCCGACAAAATAAATTGTGGTGGGTGAAATAATGTTTTTTGGGGTAAAGGTGGAGAAAAAGAGGAGAAATCCAGTCCGAGCTTTCGCGTTTTCGTCGCTCGGACTGCGGGGGAGTGTTAGCTTGACAGATAAACATTATCCAATCAATCATTAATTGTCAAATTGATTAGTCAATCAATTAGTTGTCAATCATTATCTAGTCAATCATTCTCTTGTCAAGCATTAATTAGTTGTCTATCCACATAGTCTTGTACCTCTATAAATTGTAATGAATGATGAATGAAAGAGGACACACAGTTTCACCATTCTTCATGGTATCAGGACCTAATCGATCCTAAATCCTAACCCATAAACACTAACCTTCATCACAAAAATAGTTGTCCTCCGGTCATCGGAAACTCGCCGATGATTCGGAGGGATCCCAAACATACCTTTTTCTTTTTATGTTATTAGCTGTAATACAAATAAATCAAAGCGCCGCTTCACAGCGCAACATAACACCGCCGTCACCGCTGCTATACCACCACCGTTTCCGTTTATTTTTTTTCCACGATCCCATCTTTCTACCTCTTCGTCAATTGTTAGTGATTTGTGTTGGTGATTTGTGCTAAGGTCACAAATCCACACAACCGTGATTTGTTTTGGTGATTTGTGCTTAGGTCATAAATCCACACAATCTTGATTTGAGATGAGTTTGGTTGAAAGCTCTTTGGGAGGCTGAGATCTCTAGTTTCTTGGATGAAGGAGAAATAAGGGAGGCGTGTATTTTGGATGATAAATTTTTGGTGGCCGACAAAATAAATTGTGGTGGGTGAAATAATGTTTTTTGGGGTAAAGGTGGAGAAAAAGAGGAGAAATCCCGATAAGTGATAGTCAAACTCAAAAAGTTATGAGACTCTTATTTTTGTTAGCTTGACAGATAAACATTATCCAATCAATCATTAATTGTCAAATTGATTAGTCAATCAATTAATTGTCAATCATTATCTAGTCAATCATTCTCTTGTCAAGCATTAATTAGTTGTCTATCCACATAGTCTTGTACCTCTATAAATTGTAATGAATGATGAATGAAAGAGGACACACACTTTCACCTTTCTTCATGGTATCAGGACCTAATCGATCCTAAATCCTAACCCATAAATACTAACCTTCATCACAAAAATAGTTGTCCTTCGGTCATCAAAAACTCGCCGATGATTCGGAGGGATCCCAAACATACCTTTTTCTTTTTATGTTATTAGCTGTAATAAAAATAAATCAAAACCCTAAATAAAAAAAAAACCTAGCCGTCGTCGTCATCATCACCAGCCCTCAAAGAAAAGAATGACGTCATCGTCACCAGCCATCCTTCCAATATTATCGTGATCTTTTTTACTTGTGTCGGATCTGAAGATCTGTTTTCTGATCAACAAGACCGTGGTGCAGCATCTATTATGTTTTTTTTTAAGTTTTATTATTTGTTTGTTATGTTGGTGATTTGTGCTAAGGTCACAAATCCACACAATCGTATGTTGTTGTTCGTGCTTTGGTTATATTGGTTTATCCAGGTTTATCAGTTCATGACTTCAAGTTTGAAGATTGTTTGAAGACGCTTGTTGTCGGATGTCTTCATCGTTATTATTTCTTTTAATGTTTTGTCTTTTTTTTTTCTTTTTTTTTCTAGTTTACTACTCCAGTCTGAGCTTTTGCGATTTCGCCGCTCGGACTGCGGGGGAGTATTAGTGAATAAATAGGCTCAAGCCCGTTTGTGGGTTTAGGGTATTAGGGTTTTACCACTATAAATATTGGTCAATAATAAATCATAACTCAAGGGGTTTTTTATCATTCTACAATTTTGTCCTGTAGCAAACCTTTAGGGATTACGTGTAGTCCCTAAAGATCACATATGTAGTCCCTAAAAATATTGGTCAAATATTGGGCCACAAAAGTGATTTTTTTGTCGTCTAGTAGACTTGTAGGGACTATTCTCCGTAGTCCCAAAAAGGTTTTGTCCCTAAAAGCCATTTTTCTTGTAGTGGGTGAAATCCCACATCATGAACCAGGGTTCAAATCACGACATGGTGTCGTGATTGTTGGTGTTGACACCACTTCACTAAATCCGTAAGAGCATTTTGTTGAGGTGAAGAGCAGCTACGGGAGGCGTTGGGGGCGAGAGGGCTTCTCGAAAGTGGCATTCGAAGAGTTTGAGATCGTCCTTGTTCCCTACTATGGTGGATTTGGGAGACTAGTGTAGAGAAGTTGTGTTATATGTTCTTGTTTTACTAAATGCCATTAAGTTGGCACTTGTAAATGTAGGTTTTTTTTAGTTTTCAATGAAATTTGCTTTTTAGGATTACTTTAATTGTGAGTTCACGATACTTTCTCTGCTTATTCATGATTTGAACATAATACTTGTGATAATCTAACCAAAACTAAAAGATTTCATATATATTCTTTTTTTTATATTTGATTTCCTACCTTTAATAGTATCAATTAATTGTATCAATCATCTCTATATTTAGAGGAGTCATTTATGGGTGATTGTTCCTCATTTATGAGTGATTAATACTCTCTATATTTAGAGGTCATGGCATTACTATTTAATCCGTTGCATTTTCTGAATGAATTAAGAAAAGAACAAACATTTATCTTTTTATGTTCCATCAAATCTAAGATGGTACCAGAGCAGGTTTGAAACCATGCTTTTAATCAATCACAAACCAAAAAGAGGGTAAGAGATGATAACAACAAAAATGATGGTGAAAGCGGTGGTATCACATACGAGTCACCTTATTACCTCCATCCATCCGACTACGCCAAACAACTACATAAAAATAGAACCCCACACGAATCCCCTGCATTCAAGGCCTTTCAAAGGCGCAATGGTCCTCCTGGTGTGAACAAAGAAAGAAGTAGAGCCAAATCTATGGAAGAAGGAAATAAACACTGCACCGAATGCAACAAAGATGGCCAAGTTGATCGGCTACCCGGAGTGGTGGCCAGGAAAGAAAGGAGAAAAGAACAAAGGCAAGGCTGCTTATGTTAAGACAAAGACCGGTCTCATTCCCGGATTGACATACGAGGATTACCAACTCTTCCTGAAACACTTTTCTGGAACAGGTAATAGCGAGGGAACAAAACCT
>BQNB010041562.1:35082-46688 GCA_026074375.1 Tanacetum coccineum
CACTGAACATATAAACAAAATTATGCTCTTAAAGAACAACTTATGAAATAAAAATGTGTTAATGAAAAATGCTTAAGTAGTTCTAACAAAGCATAAATAATCAAATTCCAAATCAGAAAAAGAGAATTCTAAGAATTAATTAGCACACTGCTAAATCTTCCAAAAAGGATGTGAATGAAATGCCTTCATACCTGCCTTAATAAGTTATGATCATGAAATGATTCCCAAAATCTAAAGATTTGGTTAAAATATTAAACCCTAACAGTAATTTATTAAATTTTAACACCGGCTAAATTTTGGTTCCTGAAAGTCAAGTTGTCAATGAGAGTCTTAGACTCACTAAGACACCGACTATCAAATCCTAAGAGTCAAAACCTCATACATCTTAAACTCCACTAAAAATCATTCAGGGAGCTTCTCCTACCTCGGAGGTTATGCCTTTAGTACACTCTCCAAAAAAGAAACATGATTTAGGCACTATTAGACATACAAATCCTGACACACAAGATTCTTCAAGTAAGATTATGTTACGAACTATCATTGTTGAAAACACTAAACTAGTCACTCCCTCAGTTCTTACTGAAACAGAAAATAATAAACATGAATCAAAGATAAATGAATTGACCAAACTTGATGGATGAAAAAGTTAACTTTTCTCAGAAGATTCAGGAATCTAAACTTTTGATCCCATGGCCTGAATCATCTAAGTCAGTTAACTCATCTCAAAAGAGTCAGGATTCTAAAACCAAGATTCCTTAAACAACTAACAAAAACTTTATAAAAAACAAAAGTAAAGTGTAAACTTTGCTATTATACAAATCATTTCACTGATGATTACTATAGAATAATTCTCTATTATATGAAATGCAAAAGTGAAAATCACAGAACCTCATATCATGATGCATATTTTTCTTCACTGAAAACGATTCCAAACTACAAGGCTCAGCCTTATCAGTATGCTTCCCCATCAAAATAGATCCCTAAATCAAAGGCAAAGCCTTTCCCACCATGCATTTACTGTGTTTCTAATGACCATCATTAGTGTGAAGTATGTGGAAATGATCATGGGACTCAATAGAGTCATTTATGTCAGGGTATGAGTGTTTGTTGAGTCTTCCTAATCTTAGTTGGCTTAAGTTGCAATACTTGTGGAAGTACTGTGCACTCAACCACTAACCATGTTGATTTTGATCGCTTCAAAATAGGTGAAAAACTTCAGACTGCCAAATCCAAAGAGCCCATCAAAAGGTGGGTTCACAATAGAAACTAACTTAGTTTATTATTTGTGCAGATACACATCAAGAAGCCTGTCTAGATAGTGGATGCTAACTGATTATGACTGGTGTCAAGAGTTATATGCACAAATATATGGAACAACCAGGTCCTAAAGTAGTATTTGGTGATAACTCATCTTGCATTACTGAAGGATATGGTTCAATAAACTATGCTAAGTATATTTTTGAGTTTGAAGACAAGCAAGGCCCAATTTTAATGCTAATAAGGAAATTCTGTTAATAGCCCCTAGGAGAAACGATGTATTGTACTTGACATGTCATTACTCACCTTAACTAGAGCTTGCTTCTTTGCCAAAGCCTTTGAAAGTGTCAATTGGCTATGGCATAAAAGGCTATCACACTTAAATTTTAAAAATATAAACAAGCTTGCTAAACAAAACAAAGTTTTTGGTTTGCCTTCACTTCTTTATTCAAACGATAAACCATACTCAGCATGTGAAAAAGGCAAACATCATAGAGCTTCTTTCAAAACAAAACAAAAATTTTCAATCAAAAAATGTCTTCACTTGCTTCACATGGACCTTTTTGGACCAGTCAATTCAGTGTCCATTAATCATGAGAAATACACCCTAGTCAAAGTTGATAAGTACTCAAGGTACACATGGGTTCATTTTCTCAAAAAGAAGAGTCAGGCAGCTGAAATAGTAATGTGCTTTATCAGGAAAATCAAATGATGTAAAAGTAAAAAAATGATAAATGGGACTGACTTCATAAATCAGGAACTTGAGAGTTTTTGTGATGAGAAATGAATTTCTCAGAAGTTCTCTTCTCGCTACACACCTCAACAAAATGGTTGGCTGAAAGGAAGAATATAACTCTTATTGAAGCTGCTAGAACAACGTTGAATGGTTCAGTACGCTCAAAGCACTTATGGACTTTGAAGAAGTAAGAATTGCTTGCTATACTCATAACAGATCAATCATTACTAAAAGACATGATAAAACTTCTTATGAGATATTCAGAGAAAAGATCCCTACATTAGTTACTTTTGTATGTTTGGATGTCCTATGTTTATTCATAATCATAAGGATCGTTTAGGCAAATTGGATGCAAAAGCTGATGATGGATACTTTCTAAGATACTTACTCGTCTCCAAAGCCGCCAAACTCTTTAACACTAGGAGACAACAAGTGAAGGAAACATTTCATGTTACCTTTAATGAGAGTATAGAAGCCATCAGGTTCTTAGTAGATGAAATTAGGATAAAAGATTTATCTTGATATCCTCGTAATGAATAGCTTCGTGAAAATGGTTCCTTTAGACAATATCAAACTGTGTAGGTCCATCCCTAGATAGATTTTTAAGCCTGTTAAGGTTGTAGAGCACTTATGTAATCACAAGTAACTCTATGAGAGACTCTAACAATGAAACTATTGTTTATGCGGAAAATAAACAACAAAGTTAAAGAATTACTAACACAATGATCCTTTATGGATCTTTTCTATTGATAATAAACATGTTTTTCTAATGAATCAATCAGTTTCAGTTACATTCATCCAACTCGTAGGTTTCTTAAATACCCACCAAACCCTAGCAAAAAGCTAAAGTGATAAGTGTTATCACTTCCTAGGATATCTCATGCATATCCCTATTACTAACTAACTTTACTAACAACCCGGAGTAAGCATAATACTACCAGGAATAATATTGTTCTACCAGCAGAAATGACTTTTGTACTGCCAGTACTAATTATACTATTAACCTTACCGGTAGGAACTACACTACCAGCAGGAACTGTTTACTCTACCAGTAGGAACTACATACCTACTAGTAGTAACTATCTATTACAAAATTCCTAACAATCCTCCCCTAAACTTGAATTTGACACAGTTAACTTCAAGTTTCTAGATAGATCTTTCATTGGAAGCACCAGAGGATTGAACAGCAACATCTTGAAAACCGTCACCAAAAGCAACCTTCATTAAACGTTGAATTAGCAACAAGAAAATCAGCATCGAAACTTGGACTGTAACAGAACCGCCACAACTACATGAATGGTTTTGATGAGCCTTTACCAAGTAGCCATTCACTCTTGGGCTAGTCAGTCCATTTGCACCCAGAAAGGGTTAAATCCATGGAGGACTGAAACCACATTCCACTTTCAGAACATGAATAATAGTAAGTGGAAGAACTATATGACTTTTGGCAAGTCATTACAGCCATAAACGGATTTGAGGCGTCTTTACCTGTAGCCGTTTTCTCAGGACTAGCCACTTTTCATTTCAAGAATAAGGCAAGTAAAAACCATCCAGTTTTGGGTAACCTGGCAACCAACAACGGATTTTATAAGCCTTTACCACATAGTCGTTTGCTTGTGGGCTAGACAATCCTTGGGACCCAATAAGGGTTACTCCCATGGTGGACTGCAAACCATCTTAACTAATTGGTACATGAAACATAGGTCAGTTGAGAGACCCTGTAGTTTTAAGCAAACCATTACAGCTATAGCAATTCATTCTGGTCCAAGACCTGGGAATTGAAACCAAAACTCAATTAATTCTAGCCTGATGGCCTGGTAATTGAGAACCATATAATGTTGCACCAAAAGATAATTCCTTGAAGAGTATGCTACAAAATCATTTAATCAAAATAGATCACAGAGAGTCAAAGATGAGTGTAAAAAAAACAAAAATGCTCATCTGAAGTATTTGTTGACTTTCTCTCTAAGATAGAACCTAAAAAGGTTTTAGAGGCACTACAACATCGAGGGTAGGTTAATGAAATGCAACAAGAACTAAATAGCTCTATTGAAACAAAGATGGATTCTTTGTTCATGCCAATAAGCCCTCGAAAGGTAAAACCATCATTAGATCTAAATGAGTGGTCAGGAAAAAGAGAGATGAACATGGAAGGAACATAGCAAGACTTGTTGTTCATGGGTATAGACAAGAAGAAGGAATAGGCTATGATGAAAGATTTGCTCATGTTGCAAGAATGAAAGCCATAAGGATATTATTTGAAATGAGTATGATGAGTAGACTCACTTAGTTTCTTGGACTTCAAATCAAGCATGATGACAAATGAATCTCTATTTGTCAAAAGAAATATACAAATGTGAAAAAGTATGAGATCTCTGGTTGTTCTTTAGTAAACGTTGAAAAGTTTTGTGTCTTTATTTTTAAGTCTTTTATCTATACAAAATCTTTTCATTACATTACATTACACATAAACATAGGCTAGATTAAGTTAAGTTTAATCTAGTTAAACGGGAACAAGAAGACGTACCAGCACTTCTTTGTGGTAATATATAGATCATAATCAAGTGAAACAATAACATCGTGATTCCCTTTTCCACTCTGATCCAACAAGGTAAATTCAAACGAAGCTTTCACAGTCTCAAAGTCATTCACCAATTGTAAACCAAGGAATCCTGTAGCATTCGTGTCTTCACTATGAGGATCAAAAACAACTTCCCAGTCATATCCACCAACTCTAAAAGTGTCACTGTATACATAATTTCCTGCATCCATCTCTTTAACACGAGAGTATTCCTTTACAGTAAATAGATGAAATCCATTGATGGTCGACATGATCAATAACTTCACGAACAAGTACGTAGCTGATAAGTACTTATAAAGATAAGAACGAGGTACTCCTTAATTCGTTTAAAAGTATACAATACTCTTGGCCCTACACAATTATGTTGCAATGCCAAATCGTTCATAATATATGGAACAAGAAACGAAAGTAATATTTAAACTTCAAATCGTAATTTTATTAATGTTAAAGATACCAAATAGCTATAAACCTATAATTTATCTTCTTTCCTTATTTGATTAGCAAACTCTTCCTAGAATACAACTCCGCCTAATCATCCCTATATAAAAATAACCCTATAAAATTTAGTAATGTCAATTTAACCCCCCTAAACAACATGGATTGGCCATAAAACATTCGAGCTTCCAGCGAAGAGAAGAGTTACGAGTTTTAATGGTTAGACCATCTTCCATCAACTATGCAGTGTTCAAAAACTATAGGATATGTTCGTTAGAGTAAATTGCATTTTTTCCCTTGTGGTTCAGCCAAATTACATGTTTGGTTCCCATCTTTTCAAAAGTACATGGAACGTTCTTGAACTTTAACAATTGCGTGTTCAGTCGATAGCCGAAATTTAATGACTAAATTACCGTTGTCAAAATAATAAACAAAAAGACCAAGATCCACTCAATTAATAGTCAAAAAGACCAATAGCCGAAAGTACATGGAACGTTCTTGAACAAGAAATGAAAGTAATATTTAAACTTTAAATCGTAATTTTATTAATGATAAAGATACCAAATAGCCATAAACCTATAATTTATCTTCTTTCCTTATTTGATTAGGAAACTCTTCCTAGAATATAACTCCTCCTAATCATCCCTATAAAAAAATTAACCCTATAAAATTCAGTAATGTCAATTTAACCCCCCTAAACAACACGGATTGGCCATAAAACATTCGAGCTTCTAGCGAAGAGAAGAGTTACGAGTTTTAACTGTTAGACCATCTTCCATCAACTATGCAGTGTTCAAAAACTATAGGATATGTTCGTTAGAGTAAATTGCATTTTTTTCCCTTGTGGTTCAGCCAAATTACATGTTTAGTTCCCATCTTTTCAAAAGTACATGGAACGTTCTTGAACTTTGACAATTGCGTGTTCAGTCAATAGCCGAAATTTAATGACTAAATTACCGTTGTCAAAATAATAAACAAAAAGACCAAGATCCACTCAATTTATAGTCAAAAAGACCAATAGCCAAAAGTACATGGAACGTTCTTGAACAAGAAACAAAAGTAATATTTAAACTTCAAATCGTAATTTTATTAATGATAAAGATACCAAATAGCCATAAACCTATAATTTATCTTCTTTCCTTATTTGATTAGGAAACTCTTCCTAGAATACAACTCCTCCTAATCATCCCTATAAAAAATTAACCCTATAAAATTCAGTAATGTCAATTTAACCCCCCTAAACAACACAGATTGGCCATAAAACATTCGAGCTTTCAGCGAAGAGAAGAGTTACGAGTTTTAATGGTCAGACCATCTTCCATCAACTATGCAGTGTTCAAAAACTATAGGATATGTTCGTTAGAGTAAATTGCATTTTTTTCCCTTGTGGTTCAGCCAAATTACATGTTTGGTTCCCATCTTTTCGAAAGTACATGGAACGTTCTTGAACTTTGACAATTGCGTGTTCAGTCAATAGCCAAAATTTAATGACTAAATTACCATTGTCAAAATAATTAACAAAAAGACCAAGATCCACTCAATTTATAGTCAAAAAGACCAATAGCCGAAAGTACATGGAACGTTCTTGAACAAGAAACGAAAGTAATATTTAAACTTCAAATCGTAATTTTATTAATGATAAAGATACCAAATAGCCATAAACCTATAATTTATCTTCTTTCCTTATTTGATTAGGAAACTCTTCCTAGAATACAACTCCTCCTAATCATCCCTATAAAAAAATTAACCCTATAAAATTCAGTAATGTCAATTTAACCCCCCTAAACAACACGGATTGGCCATAAAACATTCGAGCTTCCAGCGAAGAGAAGAGTTACGAGTTTTAACGGTTAGACCATCTTCCATCAACTATGCAGTGTTCAAAAACTATAGGATATGTTCGTTAGAGTAAATTGCATTTTTTTCCCTTGTGGTTCAGCCAAATTACATGTTTGGTTCCCATCTTTTCGAAAGTACATGGAACGTTCTTGAACTTTGACAATTGCGTGTTCAGTCAATAGCCGAAATTTAATGACTAAATTACCGTTGTCAAAATAATAAACAAAAAGACCAAGATCCACTCAATTTATAGTCAAAAAGACCAATAGCCGAAAGTACATGGAACGTTCTTGAACAAGAAACGAAAGTAATATTTAAACTTCAAATCGTAATTTTATTAATGATAAAGATACCAAATAGCCATAAACCTATAATTTATCTTCTTTCCTTATTTGATTAGGAAACTCTTCCTAGAATACAACTCCTCCTAATCATCCCTATAAAAAAATTAACCCTATAAAATTCAGTAATGTCAATTTAACCCCCCTAAACAACACGGATTGGCCATAAAACATTCGAGCTTCCAGCGAAGAGAAGAGTTACGAGTTTTAACGGTTAGACCATCTTCCATCAACTATGCAGTGTTCAAAAACTATAGGATATGTTCGTTAGAGTAAATTGCATTTTTTTCCCTTGTGGTTCAGCCAAATTACATGTTTGGTTCCCATCTTTTCGAAAGTACATGGAACGTTCTTGAACTTTGACAATTGCGTGTTCAGTCAATAGCCGAAATTTAATGACTAAATTACCGTTGTCAAAATAATAAACAAAAAGACCAAGATCCACTCAATTTATAGTCAAAAAGACCAATAGCCGAAAGTACATGGAACGTTCTTGAACAAGAAACGAAAGTAATATTTAAACTTCAAATCGTAATTTTATTAATGATAAAGATACCAAATAGCCATAAACCTATAATTTATCTTCTTTCCTTATTTGATTAGGAAACTCTTCCTAGAATACAACTCCTCCTAATCATCCCTATAAAAAAATTAACCCTATAAAATTCAGTAATGTCAATTTAACCCCCCTAAACAACACGGATTGGCCATAAAACATTCGAGCTTCCAGCGAAGAGAAGAGTTACGAGTTTTAACGGTTAGACCATCTTCCATCAACTATGCAGTGTTCAAAAACTATAGGATATGTTCGTTAGAGTAAATTGCATTTTTTTCCCTTGTGGTTCAGCCAAATTACATGTTTGGTTCCCATCTTTTCGAAAGTACATGGAACGTTCTTGAACTTTGACAATTGCATGTTCTGTCAATAGCCGAAATATAATGACTAAATTACCGTTGTCAAAATAATAAACAAAAAGACCAAGATCCACTCAATTTATAGTCAAAAAGACCAATAGCCGAAAGTACATGGAACGTTCTTGAACAAGAAACGAAAGTAATATTTAAACTTCAAATCGTAATTTTATTAATGATAAAGATACCAAATAGCCATAAACCTATAATTTATCTTCTTTCCTTATTTGATTAGGAAACTCTTCCTAGAATACAACTCCTCCTAATCATCCCTATAAAAAAATTAACCCTATAAAATTCAGTAATGTCAATTTAACCCCCCTAAACAACACGGATTGGCCATAAAACATTCGAGCTTCCAGCGAAGAGAAGAGTTACGAGTTTTAACGGTTAGACCATCTTCCATCAACTATGCAGTGTTCAAAAACTATAGGATATGTTCGTTAGAGTAAATTGCATTTTTTTCCCTTGTGGTTCAGCCAAATTACATGTTTGGTTCCCATCTTTTCGAAAGTACATGGAACGTTCTTGAACTTTGACAATTGCGTGTTCAGTCAATAGCCGAAATTTAATGACTAAATTACCGTTGTCAAAATAATAAACAAAAAGACCAAGATCCACTCAATTTATAGTCAAAAAGACCAATAGCCGAAAGTACATGGAACGTTCTTGAACAAGAAACGAAAGTAATATTTAAACTTCAAATCGTAATTTTATTAATGATAAAGATACCAAATAGCCATAAACCTATAATTTATCTTCTTTCCTTATTTGATTAGGAAACTCTTCCTAGAATACAACTCCTCCTAATCATCCCTATAAAAAAATTAACCCTATAAAATTCAGTAATGTCAATTTAACCCCCCTAAACAACACGGATTGGCCATAAAACATTCGAGCTTCCAGCGAAGAGAAGAGTTACGAGTTTTAACGGTTAGACCATCTTCCATCAACTATGCAGTGTTCAAAAACTATAGGATATGTTCGTTAGAGTAAATTGCATTTTTTTCCCTTGTGGTTCAGCCAAATTACATGTTTGGTTCCCATCTTTTCGAAAGTACATGGAACGTTCTTGAACTTTGACAATTGCGTGTTCAGTCAATAGCCGAAATTTAATGACTAAATTACCGTTGTCAAAATAATAAACAAAAAGACCAAGATCCACTCAATTTATAGTCAAAAAGACCAATAGCCGAAAGTACATGGAACGTTCTTGAACAAGAAACGAAAGTAATATTTAAACTTCAAATCGTAATTTTATTAATGATAAAGATACCAAATAGCCATAAACCTATAATTTATCTTCTTTCCTTATTTGATTAGGAAACTCTTCCTAGAATACAACTCCTCCTAATCATCCCTATAAAAAAAGAGTCATACAAGTAAGAGTGAGCTCCGAAAGAGAAAGATTTTTCCACCCGGATAATGGCATGAGATTTATGCTAGCGCTAAGATCGGCCAAGGCTAAGCAATCATCCATTCCGGGAAAATCACACGGTATTTAAAAATTTGCCGGGGTCTCCAAGTTTTTCGGGTAACTTTTTGAGGATGACCACCGAGAAATGCTCATTCAAAGGAGTTCTAGCCATTTCACTTAATTTTTCTTTGTTTCCAATTAAAGCTTTAAGAGTCGAGGCAAATTTTGGCATAAGAATCAAAGCATCCGTTAAGCTAATTTCGAAACTCAAATCTTTAAAGATTTCATAGAATTTCTCAATTTGGTAGTTAGATTTTTCACGGCACCTTTCATCATTACGTCTTGAAGGATATGGAATTGGCGATTGCAAGTTAGGAATCAGAGCACTAACAGGAGCAACAACGGGTTCAGAATTTGGTACTTGAGGTTGAATTTGGACAACCGGAGGTTGGACGTCTTTGGTACTTCTGTTATTAGTAGGAGGCACAGTGTTCTTTGTCACCTCGGTTTCACGTTCCACTACTTTAGGAGGAGAAGAAGAAGTAGTAGGAGTCGTGGGTCCTTGATAAGCAACACCGCTTCGGGTGGTAATACCCTTTAAATCTACCTTCGGGTTAGTAATGATATTATTGGGGAGTGTCCCTGAACCTAAAGTAGATGCGGTATTGGAATTCACAAACTTGGAAAGCATGTCCGTAGAATTGGTCATTTGATTTTGTAAGTTTTGGTTTTGGTCTTGCATGTTTCTCATAACTGCATCATTAGCCTTGACGTAGCTTTTAAAATCGGTCTTTGTCACACCTTGTGTTTGCGGAGCCGAAGCTTGGTAAGGTGAAGCTTGGTGAACCGGGGGTTGATTAATCGAGGGTCGATAAATTTGGCTTTAGTTGTAATTATTTCCTCGGTTTTGGTTATTTCCTTGGTTTTGTTGAACGGGAGGAAAACCGGGAGGTCGAATTTGATTAGTAATTGGGGCTCGATAACCGGTATTTCCTTGATTGAAATTAGCAGCGGCGGCTTGGGAAACATATTCTTGAATATTGTCACGATAAACGTTGCCATCGGTGGCGGGACAATTTCGGTAAGAATGAGCACCACCGCAAGTAACACAACTTTCCTCGACCGCTTTCACGGGAGCGGGAGCTTGGGTTTGGTTTTTCTTATCGAGAAGTAAAGCTTTCACCATATCTTTAAGTTCGGCAACATCGGGAGAAATACCAGGGGTAGAACTGCTCGCACTCACTTTTGCAACAACCGGTTTGTTACGTGAATTACGAACTTTGGATTTGCTTTCAATGATTCTTAGGCAATCACGGGGCATTTTATCCAAAAAGTTACCACCCGCGGCGGAATTCAACGAATCTTGATCATTAGAGTTCAAAGCATTATAGAAAGTATCGAGTTGATGTAATTATGAAAATCCATGATGTGGGCATGCCCGAAGAAGATCATTGAATCGGTCCCATGCCTCATAAAAAGTTTCATCAAATCGTTGTTGAAATCTCGTGATTTCATTTTGAAGATTTGTTGTTTTGGAAGGAGGGAAGAATTTGTTGATGAATTTCGAAACAAGATCATCCCATGTAAGAATCGATCGAGGGGGTTCTTTTTCAAGCCAAATCCGGGCGGCACCCTCGAGGGAAAATGGGAAAAGCATAAGCTTTACCGACGTACTCGGGACGTTCGAGAACTTCATCGTAGAAGTGATCTTGTTGAAATAACGGATGTGAGCATGAGGGTCTTCTTTGTCATGTCCAAAAAATTGTTTGTTTTGAACGAGGGTAAGCAAACCGTGCTTAAGCTCAAAGTTGTCCGCGGTGATCTCGGGAACAATTGAGCCATAGTACGATTATTGTCCATCGTAACTACGGGAGGAGCTTGATTTTCAATAGGTTCCACAAGATTGAATGGTTTAAAAAAAGTCGGTGGGACTTGTTGTTGTTAACGGTTAGAATTACGAGATTGAGAACGAGTGCGCATGCACTAAAATGTAAAAAGAAAAAAAAATTAGTTTTTATTTTTTTATTTTTATTTTTTTATTTTTGGTTTTTTTAACAATGTATTCACAATAAATTTTAATAATGGAGA
>BQNB010041563.1:0-2500 GCA_026074375.1 Tanacetum coccineum
AAACTAACTGTGGTTAACCTAAGGGACTAACAGTGAAAGGACACAAGGACTAACGGGGAAACAACAAACTGACAAGGGGGATTAACAGTGGTAACTACAAAAGAGAAAATTACACAATTGGTCCCTGAGGTGGACCCCGATTGCAAGGCAAGTCCAACTAGCTTATTATCAAAAAGCTATCAAAGAAAACTTATTAAGGGGCTCAAAGGGAGTCTTTTTTGTAAAAGCACTTATGCTTTTTACTCACTAAATAAGCTAGAAAAGTGAGCTTTTGGACTGCAAAAGCTTAATAAGCTTATTAGCTTATTTTTCTTTCTTATTGAGATTTAAGCTAACTAGATAAGCTACAACTAATAGGGAACAGATAAATAGGCTAGGGGATTCTTAAATAAGCTAAAGTATCTAGAATAAGCCCTAAAATAAGCTGGAAATGACTTAAGCTATGTTGACAGTTTTAAAAGAAAACAGAAAAAAGGGAACTTTAAGCTAGATTTAAGCTAACCTAGAAAGGGAGATAAGCTATAAGGTTTTGGGGATTTAAAGAACTAGTAATAAGCTACAGATAAAAGCTAAAATAACTCAGGGCTTAATACAAAATAAGCTAGATAAAAGGGGTGAAATTAGGTGCTCAGCACCAGGGGAGGGCAATGCAGTGGCTTAAGGGGCTTTTTGGGCTTATGAAAATAAGCTCTTATGAGCTTTTTAGCCAAAACAAACCCAAAACAGATTAATAAGGGAGGCAAATGAGCTTATTTTCAAGGTTTGAGCCATTAGGGTTAAGAAAAAGCTGCTGATTTTGTGGCTTGAAAATGGGGGTTTTCAAAGATCATGCAAAGCTAAACTTTTGACTTATATTGTCAAAGTAAAGGGACAGAACAAGGGAACTTTTGAGAAGGCTATGTATGACTAAAATAAGCACAAAAAGATGGTGCTTAAGCTGTATAAACAGCTTGAGCCCTTAAGCTCAATTTTGCTTATTCAAATTTTGACAGAGGACAAAAGAAACTTAAAAACTTATTTTCAAACTAAAAGTGGTGATCAAGGAGGCTTAATAAACCCTACACACTCAGCCAAAGTTGGCTGAGTGGTTACAACCCATCACAAACCCCATATGACCCATTTTCAGACTAAACCAAACACCCCCTTAATTTATAAATTTGGGTTTTTTATCTTTTTTAGTGAAGAATAGACTTAAAGATTTGATTATAAGCACACTTTAACAACTTTTATACAATTTTAAACAGGTTTAAACAGATAACATCACACTTTAAATTTCGACAATGGGAATTTTCACAAACACTCTTAACTTTTATTAAACTGAAAATATTACAACATAGACTTTAAATAAGCTGATTACAACAATTTTAAAGCAAACTTAAGTAAATTTTTAAACTAAGAAAGTAAAAACAGGGTGTTTTGACTTCGGCTTGTTCTCTTTCCTTTTATAGAGGTCTCTCAGCCTTCCTTGGACTTGGGATGAGTTTGCTGTGAGAGTGTAAAGCCTCCAAAGCAATCCTAGCCCTTCGTTTATTCTTGCACACAATCTCACCATTAAAGGGGTGCGGGGTTGAGTGATTTCCAAGTGGGAAGGGTTATAGGGGCAGGGTAAGGTGGGAAAAGGTGAGGGGTGAGCTGTAAGTGTACTAGGGAGGTGGTATTGGGAGTGAAACCGTGGGAAAGGGTGGTTTGGGATTTGGCGGTAAACGGGGGAGTACAGGGGTGGGTTGCAGGGTTTAATTCATTTTATCTAGCCCCAAAATTCAGTTATAATGAAGTTTGGAAAGTGGCACATTTGGTCCCTGTGGTTTTATAACAAAAGAGAAATGGAAAGGTTTTGGGCAAATTGCAAAAATGGTCCCTCTAGTTTATAACAGCAGAAATAAAGAAGGTTTATGGGAATTGCAAATTTGGTCCCTCTAGTTTTTTATATAAGGGAAAGTTTGAGAAATTTGCAAAACAGCCCTTGGCTTTTAAAATTGTAAAAGAAATGCCAATTGGCAGTTTCAGTCCCTCTCTTTATTTCACCATTTTTCTTTTATAAAACACTTTAAAAAATGACAGTTCTAGTCCCTAAGGTTTATAAAAATTGTTTCTGGGCCAGTAATGGGCTTGGGTTTGTGTATTGGGCCCAATTGGGTGTGTGGGCTTGTATTGGGCCCAATTGAGTGTGTCTGGGCCCAATAAGGTTTAGGCTTATGTTATTGGGCTTTTTAAGGCCCAATAAGGTTCAGGTGGGTTTTGTGTGTACAATGGCTGAGATTGGCTGTAACTGGGCTAGGATTGGGCCTTCAAAGTCTTCACAGTCTTTGTCAATTGCACACAAATGGGCTGTTGAAATTGATTGAGGGCCCATTTGGTCTTCACAGTCTTCATAATAGTTTATACATTGGGGCTTTCCCGTGCCCATCAGATGGGTTAAGATTGCATCCAACATATTCTTCATTCCGCTACCGGTTTGACTGCTGATTCTTCGTAATTGAAATGATTAGGTACACTGCCT
>BQNB010041563.1:7500-46688 GCA_026074375.1 Tanacetum coccineum
ATCATCTATTTTTTGTGAGGCTTCCATTCATTTAAAAGAATGGTACGGATGTAGTTTAAAATGAATCAATTTGTTTCATTTGAACTAACTGGGCTAGCTCAGTTGGCCACCAAGGATGTCCTTGGGGAGGTTGTTACCACATGCGAGAGGTCTCAGGTTCGAGTCTCTCCGTGGGGGTTTTCCTTTAAGGTGGGAATCTGTGGGGTTCTGCCTCATAGATGCGTCGATTCGAGGCTGGCAGGGACTACCTTATGGGTATGTACTGTGGAATCGAATCATTAATTATTATTCGAGGCTGGAATGGACTACCTTTTAGGTAAGTACTGTGGAATCGAATAACTAACTTAGTAACTGTACTAACTCGCCGTTCAAAAAATTTTGTTTCATTTGGTTTTGATTTTTTTTCTAAATTTACTATTAATGATTTTTTTTAATCAATTTATTTTTGTATACCATATATACGGATGTAACTTTCGAGTTAAATGTTAATATAGTCCCTTATTCAATTTTATACTATATAAAAAATTAATTATTATAGTCAGGGTATAATACGGTCAATAAAATTAGAACACCAAAATCAAAACAAACTGAAAAAGCTCTAGAAGATGAATTTAAGGATTTGCATCTTAAGTTACAGGTTCATGAATTTCTAGCTCATGCTTTAATGTACAATGTAATTTTAGACAAATATGTCGAGAGTTTAGAGTTAGATAAAAATGGGTCCGCGTTCATTCAAGGCGAAATGCCGAAGAAAATAAAGGATCCCGAATTATTCACCTTGTCTTGTAGACTAGGAGACTCCAAGCCTTTTGATACCTTAGCCGATTTAGGGTCTAGTTTGAATTTAATCCCGTTATATCTCTTCAAAAAGCTTAAAATTAGATTATTAGAAGAGACTGATCATGTCTTTGGGTTGGCGGATGGAAATAATGTGACAACCGTGACTTGAGCAGGTTAGTCAAACCGTTAGAGTTGACTAAAGTATTTATATGTGTTATAATTGTGTGCTTATGTGATCTTATATGAGTATTTGATATCAATCTGTGATGCGTTTTCATCTATTAATGATTGAGTTGTGGTTTTGGTAGCTATTTTATTTTGTTCACATTTTGTGACAATGGAAATGATAGCATGATTTTATGCGTTATCGTGTTATTTGGTGAATAATTATGGTATGAGCGTAGAGAATATAGCGCATTTTTAAGATTGAATTAAGTCTAGTATTTAAGTTAATTAAGCGTAGGTTTTTCTAATTTAGGAAAGTAATTTATGAAATGAAATTTATAAATAGTAAGTTTAAAACTAGTTTTTATTTAAAAGGTTTACTAAATTAATAAAGGGTTTTTATAAAAATAATAAAATAAAGGTGATTCTACATTAAATATTAAATAATATTTAATAAAAAAATTATAAAGGGGTGTTTGTTCGGGCAACTAGAAGGAAAAGAAAAAAAAGGAAACCAATTTGACTACAATTAGGAGTCTAGGTAACTATAAATACAAAATCAAGAAAAACCCTAAATCACTTTTCTCCTCCCTCTCTCTCTCTTTGGCCAGTCGAACTCCCAAGCAAAAGAGAAAAAAAAATTATTTTTTATTTTTATCAAAATTAAAGGTGTTGATTCGTGTGTACTCGGGTGAAAGGTTTAGGTATGATTTCAATTAAATTCTTGTTTAATTCTTTTTATATTATTAACTTTAATTGATGGATAAATTAGGATTTCATTAAAATTCAGTAAACATGTTTAGATGATCATTAGTAATCAATTAGAGTGTAATTAATGGTGTTTGGATGCGTTTGATTAGGTTTAGTTGTTGTTAAATTCGGAATTAAAACTGGGCAGATTTTTAGGTCATCTTGAAAGTGTCATAACTTGGTCATACGGATAGCTTTTGTTGATTTTCTTGAGCCAAAATAACTACGGAGAGTCTACTTTCCAACCCCATTGGTTTTATGAATTAAAAGTGAGTGGAAGTCAGTCAAAATAATTTTACAAGATTCGTTGTCAAATCTGAGTTTTTTGGGCAGATTCTGGTTTGTGTTTGTGAGGTCAAAAACTATATCAAAACGTCTTTTTAATTGATGGGATTGCTACTGTAGCAAGTTCATGATGTGTACGATTTTCTAGATTTTTTGTAGAATTTTCCTAAGTGTTTAAATGGGTCTTATCAAGCTAAACTTTTTTATGGTCGAATCAGATCCGAATTTAAGTACTTTGTGATGTTGAATTTTTATAAAAAAGTTAGGCTCGATATTTTTTTTAAAATTAAAATAGTTCATAACCCATTGAGAAGGTTGGGAATGAAAGAGGAAAAGCTAATTTGATCAGTTAGTATTTTATCTGTGGTCATAATGTGACTACAAAATTATGCCGAAAAACTAGAAAACTCGAATAAGGGATTTAGGAGTTTTAGGGTATAAGTAAGGTATGGGAAGTATGGTAAAGGGTTATAAAAATAATATAAACATGGTAGTCCATCAGTTGATTGTTACATCGTCTTGGGAATTTAGCCTAATCACGTGTAACATGTGTTTTATTTGTGTTTAGTTGATTTCAAGGAATCTGTGAAGTAGCAGTGCATCAGGTGAGTTTCATAGTCTCATTTTTCTGTTTTTTCTTGGGATGGAAATGATTTCAAGGAATCTGTGAAGTAGTAGTGCATCAGTGTTTTAAATGCGTATGGACATTACATAACTATTATATGACTATGTGATACATGTTGATATTGATTTGGGATCGGATGAGTACGCCTACTCAGTGTTATTTGTGGTATTGATTTAGGATCAGATGAGTACGTCTACTCAGTGTTGGTTATGGTACCATGGGTGAGCTTGGTTGCTTATAGTGCCAGCTATTCTAAGTCTGAATGTGTAATTAATTGAGTGAATGTATTTATATGATTTTGTTGCATGCTAGCATAGGTTCATGATAGTTCATTATTGTCCTACCTTGTTTTGTTAATCGTAGTGAAAATGAGTTTAGTTGTGTGTCTAAAACTTATGACTCTCACCAACATTATTATTGACGTTTTAAGCATCATTTTCAGGTGAGCATCTTGAGGAAAGTAAAGTTAGGAAGCTTGGCTAGTGAGACCGTAGGCTTGCATGCGGAGTTTATCTCCTAGTTTTCATTTTGTACTTTGTTTTGATATGATACTTTGAATGTTTTAGGTTTTGGGATATTTTGTTTATGTCTTTGTATTGGCGTGACTCTTTTACCTTAATACAAGACCCTTTTTTCTTGTGTTAGGTATTGTCATGACACTTTGTGTCCAATATTATTTTGTTTAATGCATTTTAGTTCTCTCTATTGTTGGCACCATTATGTTGTGATGATACCCATGATGTTATGCCTCGTGTTTCCGCCTTGGCAGGGTGTGACAAATAAGTCGTATCCCGTAGGAATTGTAAGGAATGTAGAGGTTCATATAGGAAAGTTAAAACTTTTAGAGGACTTTTATGTCATTGATATGGAAAAATACCCTACGTGCCCTTTACTTGTAGGAAGAGGATTTTTAGCAACCGCTACAGCCGTAATAGATTATAAGAAATCTAAAATATTGGTAGGAGAAGGAAATACTAGGTCAATATTTGGTGTTAAAGAAATCGACCTAGGTGTTGAGGATGTACCATATTGGACTACCCTAGGAAAACAAGAATCTTATGAACCATGACCTAGTACGGACAGGATAGGTGCCTGACCCCCTTACTACGCAAAGAAAGACTTTATGAATTACCATTTTCCCGGGGAATGGGAAATTGTTAGGAATGCCGAACTCAACCCCTTTAAGGATGTCTTAGTGTTTATAAAGATGGTATAATTCTTAGGAGCTATACCTATCAATTTAAAGGAAAATATGTGGGAGTCCAAAGACTTAATAGAAAAGAAAATAGATTGGAATAAGCCACCAAAAGAAAGAGATGGTGTGTGGCACATTAGGATTGAATTGACTGATGGAGAGAAATTTAATAGAACCTTTCAATCAATTCCCACAACTAGGAAATTATCCGAGAAAAAGAATCCAAGCGAGATCGTCGACTTGGAACATTTTCATGATTTCTAGGAGTGTGATTCCGAGTCTAGCTAAAAGACTCGTTAATAAAAAAAAGCGCTTATTGGGAGGCAACCTAATCTTTTATTTTATGCATTTTAGGAGTGTCGTGTGTTTTATTCTCTATTGTTGGTTCTTATATGTTTGAATTATATTTGTGATCATGCTTTGTTTTCTTGTTAACCCCGTCTTAATTGCAATCAAATGTATTTTGCATAAAATAAGTATAGGGAAAACATTTGGTTTATAAGAACCAATTTCAACATGAAGAATAAATAATTTTAGATTAATTCACACTTTTATGTTTTATTGTTTGTTTTGATTCATATGTTTGTATTAACCATTTTTATGGCCTATACATTAAATTTTTTCCAGGAAATCATTAATAGGATATGTTTGCAGAAATTTTTCCAAGAAGCGAAGAAAGAAAATTCACAGTGCGTGGAGACGACGTCAAGAATTATTCCTGATGAAGTCACCACTGTAGCACTTAAGAAATTTTTGTTTTTCAAATTTTTGAAAAGTTATTTTTGTTTAATTTCTAGAATTTTTAATTTTCCTAACTTTTGCAGAAAGCTACGATTACATTAGTACATACATCCTATCTTTATTGCTTTCTTAGGATTTTAATTCATGATTAATAGAGTTATATATCATTTCTCGCATACTTTTACGCTTGGTATAATTACTTTTTGTCTTTGATTTTCAGGTTATATTAGGTAAGGAGTGTTCGGAAGTTCTTCAGATTTACACTTGGATGATTCTTGGATGAAGATTTAGCCGGTTTATCTTGTTTCTTTTCCAATATTGAGCAAAACCAGAGGAGTATTAGTTTCTCTCGCTTTTCTTATTTATCCTTTATTTGTTTTTTGGGTACTCATAGAACATTTGAGACAATGTTCAAATAAGTGTATGGGGAAATAAAAGCCTTAGAAACTATTCCTTCAATTGCATTTGCTTTGTATTTAAAATGATGTGTAATATACCAAAACATAGTTTAAGACGGTAATTTTAGCCCAAATTTAAAAAACTTTAAGGTATATATCAGTGAAACTATAGTATTAGAAGCGTCTCATGGATAGGAGTTATATTACTAGCACAAAAACCCTACTACTCAAAAATTCCACACAAAAAATGTGAGGTTTGCTCCGAGATTTTAGGAATACAAGCATTCATTTATAATGCTTATGAGAGTGTACCGGTAGTATTATAAATTCTAGAACTTGCTTTAGCAATTCATCCCGAGACTGCTAGTGAGATCATATTCGTATGATTAGGATTTGTTAGGTAATAAGAGGCATTAGGATAAACCCATGTTTTAGCCTTCGTTTGCTATGGTTACGATGGTCTCATTGATCATATAACTACCCCCACACCCTTTCTATGCGCTCATTTTTGGTGTAAGATACCCCTAGTACATCCCTCTAAGCTTATCCTTTTCCCGGTTCTCGTAATTTTCTGGTACATTTCGGATTATTAATGACGGGCATATTTTACTGCCCACCAAAATGTTACACCCAAATCGCTTTAGCCTTTCTTGTATGTACTCATTTTTAGTACATTATTGTTATCACATTTGTTTAAACCCTAGTTAATTATTTCTTTAAGTACATGGTTGCTAAGTCGAGTCATTATTAGTGTATATAGTTTTGGGACGATTGGAATTCATGGTAGTTTTCATTATATGGATAAATAGGGAAGAAAGTCAAAATTATTACCCCCATATGTGCTTAATACACTCTATTTTTGTTGATCCATCTAATTCGAGTCATTAGTTAGTTTATTATTGTGCTGTAATAAAACTCAAGTGTAGGGGTGCAACTATAAGCCCCAAGTCATGTATATTACTTATGTTTCAGCAAATGGAAGGGAAAAAATGTATTAAAAAAATATAGAAAAATGAAAAGATCAAAAAAATATGTTAGAAAATACGGGCTGCCATCTTGCTATTGTTTATGTTCAAGAAAATGTCGAGAAAAGGAAAAAAATAGTTTGATGTAGAGTTTGTATATATGTCCTAGTGTGGTCGAGTCTTGGCTTAGCAACGCCTTTTACATGTATTCTTGTGAATGATTGACTTGCCACCAGAAAAATTCCCCCAAATATCCCCAACCGTGTTTCCTTAACCCTACACCTAACGTTACAACCCTTTAGAAGACCTCTTTGATAGTAATTCCTAGGTGCTTACGCCAAAGTGGTGGAGGTTTTGATGCCTTATCAAGCTTATGGTAATTTATATACTATGACAGGTAGTGAGTATTATTTTCCCGTTTCCTATATTGTTATAATTCATTATTACACCTGAGTGATAGAGAATCCAAACACTAATGTGAGGTGCTAGTATATAATTTTTGTGCTTTTAATTACGAGTTCTAATTGGTTGTTCCATAAACTATATTTATTGAGTAGGTTAAATGCCCCCATTTTTCTATTTACTAGGTAGAAAAGCTCAATAGCTTAAGGACAAGCAAATCCCAAGTGTAAGGGTATTTGATGAGGTGACATTTTATAAACTTTTTCGGGGTCATTTAAACCCCAAAATAATGCAAATATCCTCATTTATCATGCTTAATCGTTTCTTTTTTTCACTTTAGCATTTGGAAGACATTTGGAGGAAATACACATGACTTGAACTCAATTTGGAAGAAACGGGACAAGATTGCAACTCTATACGAAGATAATCAAAATTTGGCATACAGTTCATGGAGACGGCATCACAATCTCTTGTGACAACATCAAAGTGTTCAAGAGATGACGTCAGGACCTTCGGTGACGATGTCAGAGTAGCCGACATTGAGAAGCCCAAAGAAGATTCTACAGGTTGACGACGACGCAATTAACAAGCGACATCGTCGCGACTTAATCTCTATATATACAAACCCTATTTTCTATGTTTTGTGCGGAAAACTTTGGGGAACGAACCTATACTTTATAGCAGCATTTTTAGACGATTTTTAGGGTTTTCTAACCCTTGTGTAGCCACCATAACTCCATGTTTAATTGAAGTGAAGTTCCTTATCTTAATCTTTCGATATGTCTATGTATTGTTTGATTAATTGTTCTTCGCTTTTAATTAACATGCTGGCTAACTATAATTCGTGTTTGCTTATGATTGCATAAAACCTAGTTGTTTATCTTTTGTTATCACTTCTTGTTAATGATGTGCACGTTAGGCTTTAGAAAACTAGCTTCTTAATTGCAAAGTGAAGACGTCTAGGGAAACGCGGCTAGGTTAGATGATACTTATGACTAGATCACCATTGGGTGGATTCCCAGTTAAGTGTTTAATTTATTAGATACTTACACATTCCATTACGAGGGTGACATGTAATAAAATTTGAGAAGACAACTAGGGAGTAGTGCATGATTAGGTAAATACGTTAGTTTAATCATACGAGTTTTTCTCCACTTTTATTTTTCTGCAATTAGTATAGAATTAGGAGTAGTTAATTAGTTTAATCAAAACCCCCCTTCAAACTCGAGATTTTACTTGCTTTCGTAAAATATAAAACACAAAAATAATCTTCTCTCAACCTCCAAACCTTAGTGACCATACAATTCGAGCCTGCCCAAACTATTCCCCTAGAGAACGATAATAACCCCCCGAGTCTTGCCTATACTACACTACAACGATTAGGTACACTGCCTAAGAGAATTGTAAAACTTTGGTTTGCAATCACCGCACATCAATGAAAAGATCATGGTACATGCATGATGTAAAGATTAATTTTAATTTACATATTTTTCTAAAAATAAAAGTGTAAGTAACCTTATGTTACTTATATAAATGTGTAGTTTTGTAAAAAAATTATTCTTATGTACAAAACCTTGAGTTTATTTAAAATGTAAGTAGTTTGATGTATGATGAGTATAATAAGTTAGAAAACTATTGGTTTAAAACATATAAACTTTATTTTCTACAATTATTTAGGCTTGAATAAAGAAGCTAAAATATGTGCCAAATGTTAACAACGGTGGATTACACAGATTTAGCCCATATTGTAGACAGCCCAAAAGAGAGAAAGATATAAGATACTAACCAAATTTAAGCTACGAAATGAAGAAAAATAACAATTTTGAAAACCAAAAAAATAGGCTAAAAGAAAAATGAGGTACGAAAATGAAAAAAAAAGTTGAAATAGATAAGCTTAAAGATAAGCCGAAAATAAGCTATAACAAACTACCACAACAGAATCGCTAAACCCACCCGTGGCGAGTGATACCAAATGTCGAAACTCGGATACACTTTCACTTCACCATTATGAACAAGAAATAAAGAAGAGAAAATAAGAAATGTAGAGAGAAAGTAGAGAATATGAGAATGGTTGATTAACTAGTGAGGATTACAATGAGAACCAACACCCTCTCCACACTTGGAGGGGTTTTTCATAGTTTTTACGTGTTAATATTTTACAAACACCTTGTACATCTATCATTAGAATATCGTTAGGCTACCAAAAGTACAAGATTTAATAAGTTTATAAGACTTACAAAAAGAGGGTTTCGAATGAGGATTTGGACTCGAATAACAACTCAAACGTTGTTTTTAATACCCCAAGACTATTAGAATTTAACCCTTGTGTGTTCTTGCTTCCTTGTTCTTGATCAAACTCGAAAAATATATGTTTTGTGGTGGTTTTTGTGGTTTGGACGTGGACAAGAGGGAGAGAGGAAGAGAGCTTTTCTTGCTTTTGATTTTGGATGCATGAATGTGTATGTTATTTGAAATGATATAAGACAAATAGGAGGACACCCTCCTCCAATATTATTGGAGGTGTGTCTCCTTGAGGGGACCGGTTAAGGGACAAGCCAAAACAAGCATCTTATGTCATTTGTCTTGTGTCGAGATTGATACCGTGACTAGTTTGAATATAACTCAAAACCCGTGTGTTCTAAAAATAAAGTTTACGTTACAAAACGCGTTTAGATATTTTAGTATCGACAAGGAAGTCGATTTAAAACCATTGTTTTCCTTTAATGTGTTGGACTCGATTTAGATTTCGCGTTGTTATCCGTCTTTCGTTAGTTCCAAGTGTAACCCGTAAATTTGCATTTAATGCAAACGTCCTTTAGATATATGAAATAACTTATCAACATAAGTTTATTAAAACGACCCGAAAACGACCCGGAGTCTATAGACATGATTTAGCTTAATTGTTGTGCCGGTACACGTTGATGACGTTTTTCGCTGAGCGCGGGAAAACTTCCCGGCGGATGACCAAATGATATCGTAGACACTGAATATAAAGTTTGAATCAAAGTGATCATTGATATATTTTGGAAATATTTGATATTTGACAGACGGTTAAACCTGTAACCGCTTTACGTTATTTGAAGTCAACCAAAATTTTATCTTATGAGTTTTCTGATAGAAAATTGATGAAATCGATGTACGTAGATATAAAGTCATAGTATTATAAATACTAAAACCTAGAAAAGATTACCGGTTATCACGTCTATCTCTTTTAATATGGATTTCACACCTAAAATTCAACTTGAGTTACCAGGTATTTGTGGTATAGATGTTTAACACTATGTACTGACTTTCCTTGTTTGCTTAGTTTTTCCCAAACGAAGGTTTCCATTGGTTTCTCTGAGAACTTACTTTCTAAATACTGGATTGAATATCCGTCAAGAGTGATAAAGGTTTTCACCGAAAGACGTAGTGGATTCCCTATTGTTTTACAGTTCATCTGTTATCCTGAGATTCTAAATGCGAGATTTTGGTCGGGTGTTCGAATGTTATCTGGTTCGCATCGTGGCCGTAAGATGTTCTAAGGAAATCCTACGATGTCTTGCTCTCAAACGTCTTGTTGGTTCTTATTAGGTCTATAGGAGATATGTGTCTAACACGTCACCGACTTAAATTTGATGAACTTGCAAGTTACTCTGTTTGTCACCATTGTATGTTTCGCTCATCGTGGCATGTCTAAATGCCTTTTGATTTTAGGGGTAAATAAAAAAAAATTTTTTTTTTTGGGCTTTAAACTTTCCTTAGTTGTATAGCGTTGGTCAAGAACTTGAAAAATTTTCATTGTTAGTCAGGTGTAGATCTCGAAGGAGGTTTCTCTTTTGAATAGATAAGGGGTCAAATCACTTATGTTTCCTTGTTTTCGATTCCTATACAGATCTTAAGGGTTGTTCCTTGGTTTCAGATGTGGTAACAAGATCAAGTTGTCATCCATAACTTATCTTAAATATGTCGGTCCAATTCTTAAATAGTCGAAATGAAGAGAAATGAAAATGAGTGTAAGACGGGTGATATACGAGAAAAATCATGACAAGTCATGAAATGGAAAGAACTGCTGACGGCTATTGATTCATAGTTTTCATACAAAATTTCCTACCACTAGAGAAAAGAACTACGACTTCAAAGTGAGTCTACTGCTGACTGAAGCTACTCAGTTCAGACCTACAACTAACTAAAATTACTCAGTTCAGTGAAGTACATCAAACCTACTATGCTAGTCTAACCTACTCCTTTAGACGGTCCATCCTCCGCTCAAGTGTGGCTATGCGATCCCTCATATCCTACATCTCATGTTGATTCGCAGCGTGCTGCATCCTTAAACATGTATCTCCCTCTGATCCTCATACCTAGTCTGCCACAGAGCTGCTCTCTAGGCATCCGTCCGTCCTGCCCAAGCCTCAACGGCCAAGACTGGTTGCCATAGGGCACCAAAAGTAATAGTAGCCTGCTCCTGCCCTTGTTCCAGGCTCTTAAGCCTGAAACGCTAGGAATGAATCTTCTCTTTGACTACTCCTGAACGCTCAGTGTGGTGATAAAGTATACTCCTGTGAAGCTCAAGCTGTGCTCCTATCTCTAAAGGTCACCCTCACCTACTGCTGCTGCGGGTACTGGTGAAACTACAGGTGTAGGAATGGTCAGGGATGCTGGTGAAACGAGTAAGGAACCGGATGACCACTCAGGTAATGCTGGTGTCTGAACTGGTGCACGGACTGGAGGAATGTCGCACTCAATGTCCATATAAACTGTGTCTTCCATGGGGTCCTCCCATATGGTACGGATAGGTAACCTAGGTAAGGTAGTCTTATCTGATATCTGCTGAAATGGTACGGACCTGGAACTCTGTCCTACCTCATATTTATTATATGTTGTACCCTCTGCTAGCTCTAGGGCACAACGTCTAGCCGCCTCGTATCCTAAACCTATAAGCTCATCTGCGGTTATACCCTTAACCAGGACTGCCTGTTGCTGTCGATCCTCAGATGCAGCCTCCTCACTCTCTGAGCCGGGATCCTCATCCTCTGACTCCTCTCTCTCAGTCTCTAACCCAGTGTCCTCTACCTCAGTATCCTCTATAGGGATCAAAGTAACTGATACCTATTCGTGAAAGATGGGTCGGGATATGATGTTAGTGATGAAGACGGTGAAGGGGTCTCGTAAGAGGATTTGTACCTCTTACGGAATGATGATGGTGATAGTGTCATCGCCTTTGTCACTCTGGCTGAGGTGTCAGGCGACAAGGTGGGCTGAGTACGCACGGCCATATGTGCAGTACTGCGGTAGAAGAAAACTCAAGAAGGTGTAGGGGTGGGGTGATGTCTGGTAAGTGTATGTTTGGGGATAGTAGTGAAGTAGAGTCTGATGGTGAAGCAATCCTAGTCTCAGATGCCTCTATAGGCTTTGACTCCTCGTTCGAGTGAGGGGTAGCGGGTGTGTAGTCAAGTGATGGCATATGTGCTGATGAAATGGGTAGTGACTGGGGCTCCTCGGTCTCTATAGGATCCTAAAAAGGTTTGGACTCAGTGTTCGTATATGGATCATCATGAAATGTTATGCGGTAGAGCAGAGCCTCGGCACCGCCAGCGGTTAGAATAGTCTATGTGTCAGGTAGGGGTCTGGGGGAAGACATGACCTGTGATAACACGATAGGTATATAAGTAATCTCATAAAATAGATTAATCGAAATTATCAGCATAGCTTTGCTTACATATAGTACTCAGTAGAAAATTAGAGCTCAAGTACTTATAGTAATATGATAGACGCGCCAAGCAAACATGAAATGTAAGCATGGGCAATGATGACCATGTAACAGAAATAGGGCAAGAATTTAAGGCGACATATAATGCAACTAAGGCAATCATACCAGTCAATGGGCAATCAATGATAATTCAGGCATTTTCAATCATGATGAATTTCATGTAAGAGTATAGTGAAAGTACATGTATGCAACATGCACGTTCTTAGCCAAGTCATTTTCATGTAAATCTTAGAATCTTATGTCTTCCCCTCCTCTAACATAACTTAAGGAAACTACCCTTATCATTTCATGGTCCTTCGTGAATTAGGCATAGTTGATCAGGCTATGCGTATTTTAGAAAAAACTATGAAATGCTCAGGCTAGTCAACTTTTATCAGTTTGAGGTTTTGCAAAACTTTAGTTGGTTATAGTTGCATTTTTATTTTAGAAAAACGGGCATTCTCTATAACCTTGGCTCTGGATACCAATCTGTCACACCCCGCTAAGAGCGGAAACACGAGATGTGACGTTATGAGTAATCGCACCAAAGATAACAAGATTATACCATACAAGATTTACATGAAATTTATGTTTGCACTATTGATATGAAAATCTTAACAACGAAAGCTCTTGTCCTTTGGAAATCATCCTGGTAGTGTAGGTCTTTGATTTTCAATACCTCCAAATAATAATAACTATTGATCACACCTAAAAATGATACTTGAAAGGTCAATATAAATTTGGTGAGCTCATAGGTTTAGATGTAAACCCAGTTGATGTGTCATAGTTTAAGTTGTGGACAAATGTGCAATATGAAAGCAGATGCTGCATAGATTATTAGATTCCACTTAAGCTTTCCATGCTTCATAGTGTTCCATAAAAGATCATAGCACTTCAAATTATGATCATAGGTATTCATATAGAGTCATAACATGTTCAATGATACCAACCATTCATAATGGTCTGAGCGCTTATTGTCCTCCTTACCTAGGGCCTACCAGCTGGAGCTAACAAAGGTCGGCAAATAGTCCTTGCATAGAAGTTCACATAGAACTCAGGCACAAAATGATTAGTTCTGCAGAACTTGATCAAATAGTCCTCATGTCATTCACATAGCAGTCATAGGCATATAGCATTGTCCAAAAAGTATGAATTTGTTTTGCTCAAAAAAAATAAAAAAAAAACAAACAAAAACCAAAAAAAAAAACATAGATATAAAAAACGTATGAAATAGACTTGAGTATCATTTTCCCCAACGGAAAATAGTTTGGAAATGGGGCTACAAGAACTCACCTCAAATAAGATGATAGTAGCTGAACTAGATGATCTCTAACTAAACACGCAACGGTACCTGGCCACGAACTAGTAACAAGTTTTTACCTTAGTAATATGTTTTATGAAATTGACTCATTGTACAAGCGTTTGTATTAGACTTTATGAAAGTGTTTGCATACTTGTTATAGAAACTTGGCTCATGGTTCGTGTGTTATACTTAAGTAGTTTGACTGTCACTTGGGTCAAAGTGTGATACTAACACGTGTCATTCAAGAATAGAACTAGAATTCCAAGATGGAATGGAATGTTTAAGAGATTAGAGACGAATTCGTGGAGAAGTCGTTAAGAAAGAGTAACGACAGCAAGGCATGAGATGATTAGAAGATACAGGATGTACCCGCACAATGCAGAGCCCTCCTTCTACTCGCCCGGCTCACAAGGAAATAGACTTGAAATTGAGAGAATCATAGAACTAAGTATTCAAAATAAATTAGAAATTAAGAAATAAAGAATAAATATCAAAATCAAGAATTTATACATGCTTTAGCATTTTTATCCCATTATCCCAAGTTATTTTGGGGCTTTCTTTAGAAGGCTGTAACATCGGTTGTGAGCCGACAAGATGTAGCAAACTTTTATCAGCCCACAGTTTATATTATATATTTTTTTCATTTTCCATCATTTTTCATATATATATTTTTTATTTTTTACTTTATTTCACGATATAGAGAAGACTTCTTTTTGGAAAATTCAAGTATAAATTTGAAGTAAGACTAAAATTTTTGCTATTAACTACATAAAAATTGTTGATTTAAGTTTAATCTCCAAAAATAGCACGTTTTATAAATCCGGTTAGAAGCTTATGGGAGAAAAAGCCACAAATTACACACATGAGCTCTTAATATTTCCAAATAATCTTTGTTTAGCATCCAACTTATACTTAACTCTATCATTTTTTGTTCTTCGTGAATTTTCGCGAACGCTTAGTCTAAACGTTAAGGAACAAGCTAGAGCTCAACACGCTCGATCGAGTCAAAATTTATTCTTATTCTACCCAGCAGGAAAGTCAAAATTGTGATAAAACACTTATTTTATTTTTGAAAATTTTGAAAATTTTTCATTTTTTTTTGAAATTTTAGTGGTAAAAACAGGATTACGTGAAAACAACGATTGAACTTCACAAAATATATATAATAAAATACGTATATAAACCGGGAAGTATGATTCCCGGGTCGTTATCCCCCAACGATTTATGAAATTGAAACCACGTTTGATGTTCGGACAATGATTTGAATTGGAAACAAAGATTCGTTTGATTATCTACTTTTAAAAATTAAAATAAACAAATTATAACAATTAAGCACGAAGACAAATAATGGGGAACCTAACTTTAACTAAAAAAAAAAAAAATAATCAAAGCAAAGGACACACGGGGGGACCCACCTAAACGGAGGTCAAACCATAAATTTCTAAAATTAAACACTAAACTTAAATTTTTATTTTTAAATGAACTCTATTTGACTTAAAAAAGTAGTTTAAGATAAACTATAAAACCAAATACGGATTGAATGAGCTTAAAACAAGAAAACGAGAATGGGAATCAAAATCACCGTTCTTTTATAATTCGAATTTTGCAAATTAGACCCTACGAAAGCAAAACTGATTTTCTATAAACCTTTATGATAAACGAAAATTTTTAAATAGATTTATATTTTTGTGATTATTTTCTATTTTTATATGATTTTTTTAAAGTTTTTAATGGAAAATAAATGTTAAAAATACTAAACTAATTATAAATAATTAGAAATAAATACAAAAGTAGCTTTTACTAATTGAACCTAGAAAAAAATAAGCTTTAGATCATCAGCTTATCGAATTAAGCCTCGAAAAAATAAGCTAAAAACAGCTTATTAGTCTTAGAGGGCATTCGTGTATAAAGAATAAATGTTGCAAGGTTATAATGGAAAAAAGGTCCACAAGGGCGCAGTAGGGTAGTGAGTGTGGTGTCGTTGTGTTCAATAAAAGGGTTGACCAAGTGTTGAGGTCAGGGGTTCATCATCTTGATAACCCCCGATTTTTCACTTTCCACTTTTGTTATTACATTATAAAACAAAGGTATTAAGCTTCCTAAAAATAGCATTTTTCAATAAAGAGCAATTTTTATGAAAAAACCTCTAAATAAAGCTAGAAATTAGCTGAAAAGATGTACGGAATCACTTAACTATATTTTTTTTGATTCATCAAATGTTACGAACTCTAAAGCTAAAAAATAAGCTAATCTAATGAATTTAAAACAAATTAAGTTACTTCTCAACCACTACTGAGCTTAAATGAAAAAGCATTATTCAGCAAAAAGGACCTAGTATATGTTGAAATCTCAATAAGCATTAAAATGAAAACAGTAGCCAAAGACCCTTAAGCTCACTTTCGGAGCTCAAAAATTAAACTCCCAAATAATCACTCTAGAAGATGAAAACCTATCTTATCTTAAAAATTGGTTAAATGCTACCTAAAACTGCTTTTGGTAAAAGGTTGTGTATACAGAGCAGTATAGATAAAAGCACTATGAAAATAGACACAGTTAACTCAGTAGATGCTGAGTTTTGGATATTTTTTTCAAAGAATTTTGATGATTTAAGAGCTATAACAGATAACAAGATAATCTAGATTTTAGAAACTAAGTGCAAACTTATAAGATATGAGATTAAAGCTACTTAAATGATGAAAATCAAAAGCTTAAACCTATTTTATCCTACTAAAAATCAAGCTAGATAATAGCAGTTTGAGTGTTTACCTGATGCAGTGACAAGCATAAGGAACCAAACTCTATATTTATTAGTGCAGCAACCTATGAAAAAACTCTATGAGACTTTTTAACACTTTTTATCAACTAAAACAAGATCAAAACAAGCTAAGTTTCTACCTAAAACATAATTGAGCTAAAATGAACTTAGATTCTAACCAAATGATGACATATTCTTCATTACCAACTTAATTATGAAAACTTTGATTTAAAACTAATCTAACTCAAAATCCTAATTATTCTAACCTAATAAAAGGGTGACAGCAATTACCAAAGACCAAGAGGCCAAAAACAGTACTAACTTGTAGTTAGTACTGTTGTGCCAAACACCCCTTTATCAATCTTAGAAAACATTTAGACTTATGAAAATGCAATCCAAAGTTCAAATCTAGATAACAAGATAATAAACAACTTATAACAGACCTAAAAAGCTAAAAACACTAATCCATTAAGCTGAAATCAATAAGCTACTAGCTATACTAATATTTTTGGTTTTATATTGATTTTAAAGACAAATTAAACAAAATTAAGATCTAAGCTATATAGCTAGAAATAGATGATGAAACATGATCAATAAGCTTAATAAAACAATTAAAAACTACAAATAAGCTAGTAAATAAGCAAAATAAGCAAAAGCTAAACTAGAAGATTAAGACAGAAATATGAAATAGGAGACTTACAAGCTGCCTTAGCTAAACAAAGGCTATAAAAGGCTCAATTGAGCTATCTACAAGCTCTGGCTTATTGTAAATAAGCCAGTAAAAGTCCATATGAGCTCTTCCAAAGTAAGCTCATCTTCCAAAAGTCCAAAATCCAAATAGCAAGGGTTTTTAAGCTGAATTTAAAGTTTTAGTATATTAAGGCTTATTAGAGCTCAAATCCAAGCTCATAGACTTGAATGAGCTAGAATGAGCTTATTATGAGCTTATGTAAAAGTAGCAACAACATTTGAGAGTAAAAAAATTATGATAGTTTATTAAAATAAAACTTATGATTTCATTAACTAGAAAACTGATTACAATAGGTTGAAACTGAGATTACAATAAACTTTTTAAAATAATGAACTAAAAAACTACTATAAGCTAATTTATGAAATAATTACATAAGCTAATTGTCAAAAATTCTAAGAAAAAACTAGATAAAAAGATCGTTCCGTGTTGAGTGAGGAGGGTTATTTTTTGCTGCCAAGATGCTTCTAGGTTTCTAGCCTGTTCTTGGATCCGGACCTTCAATTCCCACAATTCATTTAATGCTCAATATATACTGTTGGATTAGGATGTTTTGATTAACATGGTTGCACAAGTGCAATCCGTGTGTCAGAGGCCTTGTGCTTCTTGTGTGTGGTTTTAGTGGTTAAAACCCCATTACTTGTGTGCTTTCTTCAATCCACGTGTATCATTCTCTTTTGGGAATTAACCAATAGGAGCTTCTTGTGACGTCAAACTCTGCCAACATGTACCTTATCACTTGAATTTCTATGCCACGTAGCCAATTTGAATTACCCCTTTGTTTTGACTCGAGGTTAAACGGAGACGATGGTTGAATAGTAGAAACCACTTTTCCCGCGTAACTTTCTTTTATAAAAAGGGGGGGTTTGACTTTTTGATTTACCCGGGGTTATAACTCTGGGCTTATAAGGGTTTTGGGCCTCTGGCTTTGGTTAAAAGGAATTGGGGGATGTGTTTGGGCTCTGTCTTGGATTTGTTATAAGGAGTTAACGGGTGTTAACTCTTATAATTATAAGAGTTAACACCGTTAGGGTTTAGGGATTATTTTTGTAATTTGGTTAACTTTGAGGGACTGATTTGGGAATTTTTGGGTTTTGTCTTTTTATGGTTGACTACTGTTGACCATAGGTTGACTTTTGTTGACCTTGATAGCATTCTCTGGCTTTTGCACACTGAATTCTGTTCCCGTGTCCGTGTTTGTTCGGTTTTGACCGTTTTCTTGAGATTTATGCAATATTCGTACCTACACAATCACAAAGACAAAACAAGCAATATTCAAGCATTTAAAGCACAATTTTATCTTTTAAGGCCATTTGTGATATAAATATGGAGATGTGTTTTCACACTTATCATAATCCTCAAAACTAAAGCGATTGCGTGTCTCACGCATTATTATATGCCTTATAACCCAAATCTCATAACTTTCTCACTAAACTTGACAATGTAGCAAAGACTTTTGTGGAAAAATTAAGAAATCAAAAGTAATAAAACCATCCTTATTTTTCCTTTTCTAAATCTCTTTTCACTTAATATATATATATATATATATATATATATATATATATATATATTTATATTTATATAAATTATATATACTATATATATATATATATGATCACAACATATTTATATATATATTACTGAGATTTATTTTGATTTCATTATATGACTCATAACTCATTAGAGTCATTGATAATATGCATTTCGATCCGAGAATGCCCCAAAAAGGATAAATTCATCGTCCCCGACTTTTCACTTATCCAAACCAAGCTTAAAACAAAATCACAGCTAAATATCAGTAAAGATGCTAACACTACTCATATTTGCAACTTGTGAACTTTTTACTCCTGACATTTATTATATCTTAAGTGAATGTGCTATTATGAATTTCAACCATGGATCAACTTTTTGCAACATACTATGCTTCACGTTCCACCTTAGAATAATGAGTTTGAAGGCGAGATCATCCCATGTAGCGACTTTCGTCTCGGCACATCCCAACCTTGCGGCTAAGTGACCAGGCTTTTGACACCCCATAGAGACTAGTATCGGGACTCACGGACCTTAGGTTTCAAAAACTCTCAGGTTTCCCGGATATTCATAGCTTATAAAATAGAATAGTCAAAGTGCAAAAGCATATTTGAATTTAACAAAAAGAAATCTATTTATTTATTCACACTTAAAATTAAACATTTATGCAATTGTAACCCTTGACCTTTTAGAAGGCTGCAACATCGGTTGTGAGCCGGCAAGATGCAGCAAACTTTTATCAGTCTCGGATTTTTATTCTTACTATGGGCTTTCTTTAGAAGACTATCACATCGGTTGTGAGCCAGCAAGAGGTAGTAAACTTTTATCAACCCACAGCTTTTATTATTATTCTATCTTTTTATTATTTTATCATCATATATATTTTTTTTCTTTTTTTATTAAAATAAAACTTCTTTTTGAAAAATTCAAGTATAAATTTAAACTAAAACTAAAATTTTTGCTATATATTACATAAAAATTGTTGATTTAAGTTTAATCTCCAAAAGCAGCACGTATATTAATCCGGTTAAGAGCTTATGGGAGAAAAAGCAACAAGTAACATACATGAGCTCTTAAGATTTCCAACTAATCCTTGTTTAGCATCCTACTCATACTTAACTCTATCATTTTTCGTTCTTCGCAAATTTTCACGATACGCCCCCCTCTAGCCTAAAAAGTTAAAGGCAACAAACTAGAGCTCCAACACGTGCTCTATGGGTGCAAAATTCGCGCACAGACGCACGAGCTCGCGCCACCCTTCACCACATCGCCCCACCCTAGTGTGCGAGTGTGTTGAGAGTTTGTGTGGGTTGGGCAGGTCTCTTTATCATCTTCTCTCATCAGTACGATGCGTCCCGCTCGCTCTTTCGCCGGCCCCCTCCCCCTCCTTCTTCCTCTATACTAATTTTCTCTTTTTCCATAAAATTTTGGTGGGATAATCGGGTACGTGAGACAACGGGTAAAAGTAAGGTAAGATTACATATCAAGATATACTTACCCCATACTTAAAATTAAACATTGTCCTCATGTGTTTCTTTGGCCTAGACTTAAAAAAAACACCTCTAGAACTCAAAGGTCGACTGCATAACTTCAAAAATGAAGATAAGTATATGAAATATCTTTAGCCGTTTATTAAAGTGGGCTATAAGATAAATGTTAGACGATAATTATCTTTTAGGATATTGGATTTCCCCAAACTAATGGCAGCAAAGGCTTAGGAAGCTCGTGTGGACCGGGACAAAACACCGAACAACGTGACGTCTTCAAGAAAATTTGGGTTCAATCCTGCAAACAAATTAAAGTGCAAACAACAAACAAAAGATCAGAAGAGTACAAGCATCCTCACAACACATTAGAAACTAGAAAGGAAAATAGAAAATGGATAACGTCAGGGGTGGCTCACCATGAATCGCTTTGTTTTTGGTAACTGATAGTCACAGGCTTGACTCGATAACCTGAATTCATTCGTCCTTAAGGAAGTTTTGGAGTTCTGAGACAACCATAGTGGTGTGTCCCCCCGAAGTAGTGATTAAGTCGGTGGCAATTTACTTTGAAGTTTGATCTCGTCTAGTGAGATAATTTTGCATGCCATATGGACAAAACATCGGTTCTGGTTAAAGTGCGGGGACCATAGGGTTTAAGTTTCACGAGAATCTCTTTCGAGAGAGTTGAAAAGCAGACTTGATCATCCAACTCATTATTATAGGCGGTTTTGATCTTTGAGTCGTGAAGCTTCTTTGTCCTCTCCTTATAAATCAAAGAATTCTCATATGCTTGATCACGAAGCTCATTGAGTTCATTAAGTTGCAGCTTACGGTGATCGCCCGCGGTTTTAAGATCGAAATTAGCATGTTTTAATGCCCAATACGCTCTTATGCTATAATTCGATAGGCAGATGACACGGGTTGCTTACACGAGCTTGTAAGGTGTGCAACTAATTGATGTCTTATAAGGCTCGTACGAAATGGCCCGATAGGAGCGTCAATCAAGTCATATCGGACCATGATGGCACCGGTTTTCTCCAACAGTTCTTTCTAAAATACGTTTTAACCCACGATTCGACACCTCAACTTGACCACTCGTTTGAGGGTGGATAAGCAGTAAGCAAGCGTGAATGACCCATACTTAGACATTTACTTTCAGCATATTTTGTCATTACAGAATGGTCCCACGATCGCTTATAATAGCTCTCGGTGTACCGAATCGGGCAAAAAGAGATTTCAAAAACTTAACTACAACTCTAGCATCGTTAGTGGGGAGCGCCTTGGCTTCAACCCATTTGGATAAATAATCGACGGCTACGAGTATGTACTTATTTCCTCTAGATGATGGAAATGGTCCCATAAAGTCTATGCCCTAGACATCAAAGATTTCACACACTTGGATGGAATTTTGTGGCATCTCATCACGTTGTGAAATTTTTCCTTGACGCTGGCATGAGTCACAGTTTTTGACTAACTCATGGGCATCTTTGTAGATTGTGGGCCAATAAAATCCGGAGTCAAAAACCTTTTTGGCGGTGTAGTTGGCACCGAAAGGTCCCCCGGTAGGTCCACTATGGCAAGCTGTGAGGATGTCGACAACTTCTTGGCCTGAAACACATCGCCGGATCACTTGATCCGCACAGGTTTTGAATAGAAAAGGGTCGTCCCAAAAATAGTGTTTGACATCTTTGAAAATTTTGTTTTTCTGTTGAGTTGACATTCCTTTGACAATGAAATTCCCCGCGTGGTAATTTGCATAATCGGCAAACCACGGGGTACTTGGGTCACCATGAGAAGTCACCATATTCAATGTTTCAAGAGGAAAGGTTTCATTAATCTCCTTAGGATCAAAAACATTCTCATACAGGTTTTCAAGACGAGAGAAGTGATCAGCTGCATAGTTTTCAGCTCCTTTAGTATCAATTACTGAAAAATCGATATCTTGAAGAAGTAAGACCTATCTAAGCAATCTTGCTTTGGCATCTTTCTTGTTGAAGAGGTATTTCAATGCGGAATGATCCGTGTAAACAACACTTTTATTCATGAAAGATATGATCGAAACTTCTCAAAAGCGTAAACAACTGCAAGCATCTCTTTTTCCGTTGTTGTGTAGTTTGATTCTGCTTCGGTCATTGTCTTACTTGCATAATGTATCGGCCTAAAGTGTTTCTCAATTCGTTGCCCAAGAACCGCACCTATGGCATAGTCGCTTGCATCGCATATAAGCTCAAAGGGTTGGTCCCAGTTGGGGGCAATCAGAATTGGAGCTTCGGTTAATTTCTTCTTTAAGGTCTGAAAAGCTTGAATGCATTCCTCTGAGAAAATAAAAGGAGTGTTTTTCTCAAGGAGATGAGTCATGGGTCGAGAAATCTTTGAAAAATCCTTGATAAATCTACGGTAAAAACCTGCATGTCCGAGAAAACTCCTAATACCCTTGACGGTAGTTGGGTGAGGTAATTTAGCAATGACATCTATTTTGGCTTTGTCGACTTCGATTCCTTTCTTTGAAATTTTGTGTCCAAGTACGATGCCTTCTTTCACCATAAAATGGCTTTTTTCCCAATTTAGAGCCAAATTAGTGTCTTCACACCGTTTAAGCATCTTTTCTAAATTGGAAAGGCACGTAGAAAAAGAATTTCCGAAAACTGAAAAGTCATCCATGAAAACTTCCATTGTCTTTTCAATCATATCATGGAAAATAGCCATCATACACCTCTGGAACGTGCCTGGTGCATTGCATAAGCCAAAAGGCATGCGGCGATAAGCAAACGTTCCGTATGGGCAGGTGAATGTGGTCTTTTCCTGATCTTTCGGATCGATTGGTATTTGAAAATAACCCGAGAAACCATCGAGGAAACAGTAGTATTCATTTCCTGCGAGTCTCTCAAGCATTTGATCCATAAACGGCAAAGGGAAGTGGTCTTTCCGGGTAGCTTCGTTCAACTTTCGATAATCAATACAAACTCTCCATCCTGTTACAAGTCTAGTTGGTACTAACTCATTTTCATCATTGGTCACTACAATCATTCCTCCTTTCTTTGGCACACAGTGCATTGGGCTCACCCAAGGACTATCCGAGATTGGGTAGATCAATCCAGCGTCAAAATTTTTTTCAACCTCTTTCTTAATGACATCATGGATCTTTGGATTAACCCTTCTCTGATGTTGGACCGCTGGTTCATAGTCTTCTTCCATTAGAATTTTATGAGAACAAAATTCCGGGTTAATACCCTTTATGTCGGAAAGTTTCCAAGCAATTGCTTGCTTTCGGGACTTTAGAACCTTTATGAGAGCGGTCTTTTCATCGACACTCAAATCTTTGGCAATTATGACTGGCAACTTGTTGTTGTCTTCCAAAAATGCATATTCGAGATGAGGCGGTAAGTCCTTAAGTTCAACCTCAGGAGGTTCATCAATTGAAGATTTGGCAGTTTTGGCTTCACAAATTTTAAGTTCCTTTCTGATTTCTGGCAAATAATTTCCTTGGTTCGGAGGTGGTGAAGGATCACTATTAAGGAGTGCTTCGAGAATAAGAATGTCCCCTTCTGGGTCATAATAGGATTCATCAACTTCCGGTGAAGTTGGATCGTCGGCTAGAGCAAGAAAAGCATCAGTTTCTTCGAGAAATAGAAAATCACTATCCCCGAAAAGAGTGAGAGTCGGAGAAGAATTTAAAACTATCAGGTCATATCCGGGAGTGGTATTTCCACTCGCAATCACGTCTGAAAATCCTAGAACTTTCTGAGAATACTCCTTACAAGCTAATTCAACAACGTCGATTCGGTTCGTTGTCATATTATTATAATTAACCGAGAATCTTGAAGTTTGATCAAGATTATAAGTAATGGCCTCATTGTCTACTCGAAGGGTTAATTCACCTTCGTACACGTCTATCAAAGCACGACTGGTCTTAAGAAAACACCTCCCTAGAATTAGAGGTACTCGAGGGTCTGGTTCAAAATCTACGACCATGAAATCGGCTGGAAACTGGAAAACACCAACCTTAACGTTGACATCTTTAGCAATACCGATTGGTCGGGAAATCGAACGGTCTGCTAGTTCTAGTTTCATGCACGTCGGAGTCAGGTTTGGAAGGTTAAGCTTTTTCCACAAGAAAATGGCATGCAGAATTTATGCTTGCGCCAAGGAATCGGTCAAGGCTGAGCACTCCATCCATTCGGGAAATTTACATGGAATAATCAAATATGCCTGGTGGTACCATGGTTTTTCGGGTAAATTGTTAAGTATGACTGCCGAGCAATTGTTTCTATATACAATCTCAATAAGCTGTTCTTTATTTCTGATTAAGGCTTTAAGAGGTGAGCAAATTTGGGCAATAAAGTCTATCATCCACGAAGCTAATTTCGAAAAACTCATATTCTTTAAAGATTTCATAGGAATTTATCTTTTTGTTCGTTAGCGTTTGCTCGGCGCTTCTCATCATTTCGTCTGTAAGGATTTGGATCATCGACGGTTTCGGGTTACGCATCGGTGCACTACGGGACGCATCTATTGGCTCAGAAACTGGATTGTGGTTTTCAACTGGACAACGGAGGTTGGACGTATTCGGTAATTCCGTTATTAGTAGGAAAATTCCTTATCACCTTTGTCACCTCGGTTCTACGTTCCACTACTTTAGGAGAAAAGAAGTAGAATCGTTAGGTCCTTGATTAAGAAACCCCGCTTTCGGGTAGTAATACCCTTCAGTCTTTCTTCGGGTTAGTAACGGTGTTTCTTGGAAGGAGAAAACCTGATCTCTAAAGTTGTAAGCGGTGATTGGAATTACAAACTTAGAAAGCATTCCTCGTTAAATTTGTCATCTGTTTTGTTAAAACCTTGGCTTTGATTGTGCATATTCTTAATATTGCATCATTTAGCTTGATTATTCTCTAAATCGTTCTTTGAAACACCTTTGCATCTTGCGGAGCGGGCGAGCTTGATAAGGGTGAGCTTGGTATAACCGAGGGTTTGAGTAGTCGGTGGTTTGATATACTTGTCCTTGGTAGAAGTTATTTCCACGGTTTTGATTGATAATTGGTTCCTCGATTGTGGTTTAAATTATTTCCTTGATTTTGATAGAAACGGTTTTGATTGTTGTGAATCGGAGGAAGACCAGGGAGGTCGGATTTGGTTTGAACCCTTTGGAGGTCCTTAGATTTGTATTTCCTTGATTAAAATTAGCTGTAGCAGCTTGTGAAAAACATACTCGTTGAATTGTTGTCTCGAGTAAACATTGCTTCAGTGGCATGGACAATTTTTTTATAAGAATGAGCACCTCCACAAGGTTACACAACTTGCTCAACCGCTTTTACAGGCACGGGGGCTTAGGCTTTTTGCTTATCGATAATAAGCTTTAGTCTTCATCATATTTTTAGTTTCAAAGTGGAAACTTCGGTTGTAAGAGCTGAACATCGGGTGAAAATTCGGGGGTAGATGAATTCGAACTTACTTTTAGCAACGACTGCCTTGTTTCGTGAATTACGAACCTTGGATTTACTCTCGATAATTTTCAAGCATTCGCGAGGCATTTATCAAAAAAAAATTTCACCGCAGCGGAATTCAATGAATCTGGATCATTAGCTTTCAAAGCATTGGAAAACGTTATCTAGTTTGATGTATAATTCTTGGAAAATCCGTGATGGTGGGCTTGCTCGAAGAGGTCATTAAATCGATCCAAGCCTTGTAAACGATTTCATTAATATCTTTGTGGAAACTCGTAATTTCGTTGGAAAGATTTCTCGTTTTTGAAGGAGGAGAAGTGAATTGATTACCGAATTTTGAAACAAGATCATACCATGTTAAAATTATTCGAGGAGGTTCTTTCTCTAGCCAAATCGGAGCTGAAACCTTCAGAGAAAATGGAAAAGATTAAGCTTAATTGACAGTGATCGGGAAGTCCGAGTATCATCGAGAATTTTGAATTTTTGATGACGATTTCAAATCGTTGACTTTTAGGGACCTGGCTTCTTGATTATAAGAAGACCAATCTAAAGCCACGTTCTACTGAACAACTTTTTAGTTTTGGACCGAGACCCGAAAACAGTCAGAAGGTGACTGAAATGCCCTCGCAGGATTTTAGAAACATCAAAAATAATTTAATTATATTTAATTATCACGTTTTATTTCAATAAAACTATTTAAGAAACAATACTTAGCAATTTAATTAAAAGGTTTGTTGAGATCGACGATATTTCGAGTTGAAATACATTTTTTTTTTTCTAATTCGGACGAGAAGTAAGGTTCATTAAATAAATAACGGAATATAATAACGAATATTTTTTAAATGTTCTGAAAATATTTGTGAAATACTATCAAATAAATACTCATTTTAATCAGAAAAATGATTCGAATAAAAACAATGGCGAAGTTTTCGCGCGTTGAATCATTCGTTAAGTCGCTCAAATAGAGTCCCGTTACGTTCATTTCAAAAAAGTATATTAAAAAAAAAGTTATAACTTTTACCCCTCAAACTTTTAAAACTTGTCACTTTATATGGAAAGTTTTAATATATCAATAAAAACATATATAATCATTCTTCATTTCCATCTTTTTATAATAAACACACACATACATATATATTGCTCTCATCTCTTCTCATGAATTTCGGCCGACCCATCCGCGGCCACACCCTTGCCGCGTCCGGCCCTCACACGTTCCCGCCGGAAAACTTTTCGGCGGAGTTTTCGAGTGAAGTCCAAAATGACTTCCTCGGTCGACTCCGATCTAATTAGTTCACTCCATAACTCACACTCCCCCACTCGCTCCTCCACGGCCACCATCCCAACTTGTAACCACCACCACGTAGCTGCCATGCCCCGACACCATCTCAACCACCTCGTAACCACCTCTCCACTTATTACCTGCGACCCATACCACCATCATCATCATCACTGAGCGTCCAACGGGCGGTGTCGGATTGGCTTTATGGACAGAGTCGGTATAGCCGAGGGAGTTAGTGTGTTGTCGGGTTGTGGGATAATAGCACGGGGGGGGTTGGGTTTTGTACCACACGGGGTGTTTGTTTGTTCGGTGGTAGCCGCCACCTTTAAAGGAAGTTTGGTTGCTATCGGGTTGGCTGTGGACTGTCCAGGGGAGGGTGTCGGGTTGGGTTTTTCAACAAATTAGGGTTGTGTTTGGTTTAGACAGAAATACGCCAAGGGGTTGCGTTTGGTTTGATGTAAGCATGCATAGGGTGCGTTTTGTATAGTGGCTAGCACTAGGGGTGTATTGGTTTTTGGCAGAAAAACGCCATACATATCGGTTTTGGCGTGAGCTGTTCTATAAGGGTTCGTTTGGTAAATGAAATTGATTTTAATAAAAATTATTTACAAGGTGGTTTTATAAATATTGTAAAAACCGGATATATAAATTGGGTTTATAATGGTTAAATAAAGGTAAATTATATTATTTTGTTTATATTAAGATATAATAAACATATTTATATTTATCTGGAACACGCAGACAGGGGATATATTAGAAAGCGAATAATTTACATCATATATGATTAAGGGGAAACGTCGTGTTTTTGCAAATTGGAAACATTATATAAACGGGAAAAGTCCTGAACAATGTTTTATATAAGTTTCTATATTTAGTAATGGATTCACTAAACTGCTATCATTTTAGAAAACCGATAAAAGGGACTTGAGTCATAATTTTAAAAGATATATTAAATAAAAAATAAAAATAAAAATATAACTACGCAATAAACTTGACAACGAACGAAAACGATTTTTTACATTGAGACAACTGTTTTAGAAATGACCCGTCGAAACAAAAAACGAAATTTATTTTATAAAATATGGTTTATATTTTTATGATTATAAACTGTTACAAACATGGTCTTGATTAATTAATAACGCAAGACATGTGTCAACCTTTATACAAAGTCTTCTTATTAATTAATTGTAATGTCAAACTAATAATTTTATAATTCTTTACACTTATTATATAATATATTGCAAGGTATATTATACTTTCAATAATATTGGATTGATCATTTTGTTATATACATTTCACGGTAGGAATTAGTTACAGGGTTATTTTTCATAGTAATATATAAAAATATATAGTACACACTTCGCTATTATATTATCAATTTTATTTATTTAACACAACCACCAAAACTTTACAACGTTAAATCTTAAATCTTCAATCAACGTTGTGTCTGCATTGATGTAACCATTCATCGGGGTAACCCAAATATATTATCCTTAGGATAGTGGAATCGTAAGCCGGTTAAAGATTAGTTGAATTCTGATCGAGCCGCTTCGTCTTCCGTTCGTATTGTTGCATATTAGATGACTATCTGCCAATCGTTCTTCATCATCAATGGTGATGTTCATAACCTCGCTTTTTCAATCTTTTAATGTTTTATAAACCCGCGAGGCTAGGGGAATACAGCTTGTCTACAAACTCTTTACTTACTGGTATCTTATAAAATGTTGATTGTTTTTAAAGGATTTATGAGTTTCATAGCCTCTCTTGTACCTCGTTTTGGATAACTGTTATATATATTATTGGATGAAAATATGCATCGTGTTTAAATGGAAACAAGTGGATCATATTTTGATTATCATTACGGGTTGCCTACGTAACGTAACCCAAGTTCGCGCCTTTATCATGGAACTGTCAATTGCATAGATGTAGTTGAGAATTAATTTATGTTGAGCGCTGAATGGCTTTATATAAGATCTATTTGGGGGAATAACGACACTCCCCATTCGGGTGACTAGCGTATCACCGGGAACGAGGAATAGCATGTCTCGCATTTGGAGATGTTTGGGTTAGACATCTAATCGGGGAAGAAAATTGCAATATATATGATTGCAAGAAAGAATCGTCGAGGCTTCCAGGTGTCTTGAGCTTAGGTAAACGTAATCAGGGTCTCGTGTGTTTGCCATTGTTGTTTCATCACGGGAACAGTTTTATATGTGGTGATAGTTGCAGTTTGCTTTATCACGGGAAAATTTGTGGTCCTATATTATACAGTTTGGAGACTATTTGGAGATTTAAATGGGTCTGGCATGTTTTTGCAACTGTTGATTTTAGAAATCAAATATATATTTTGGAAGGACATTTAAGGAATTAAATGGTCAGATATATACTTTGGAAACCTTTGGGTATTATTATCATATCCTAAACTAACTATGAACTCACCAACTTTTTTCTGACGTTTTTAAGCAGGTTTTTCTCAAGTAAATCTATGAACTCACCAACTTTAATGTTGACACTTTTAAGCATGTTTTTCTCAGGTGAATTAGATGCTTGGATTATTTGATGTGCATTGGAGTCTTTACATTCAAGTTTTTCATGGTGATGCAATTATGGGACAACTATTATTTTGATTTCAGAAAATCAACGAGATTGTTTTACAAACGACACATTTAGAGGTCGTTCTCTTGTATCTTGTGCTATTGTATTATGAAGTAACGCCCCCTGACATATTTCCGCTGCGACACATTTTTGGGGGTGTTACAGATTGGTATCAGAGCCAAGGTTATAGAGAACTAGGTTGCATATTTTACCCTAGACTATAACCGTTTTCACAAACATTGCATCACATCAAACATTTTCAAAGTGCATACACGTTACTTGCTTATGTGCTTACATTACGTGCTGCATTAAGTGCTTATGTGACATACATATATGTAATATATATGCCTACATCTTTTGCGTATATCGCACGTTTATTTATATAAGAGTTATTTATATAAATACCAGAGCGTTTCTCTAGACATTGTGAGTTGCACAATGGTCTCAATTATACCTCAGACATTGTGAGTTATACAATGGTCTCATCTTACTTCTTAGACATTGTGAGTTGCACAATGATCTCATTTCGTTCTCAGACATTGTGAGTTAAACAATGGTCTCTAAGGACATTATTTTTTTCCCTCATAGCTTTATACAATATCGTATTACGCGAAGACTGTTATAATTTTTTTTTGTTTACATGGAATTATGTATGAATCTAAGTATTACAAGTCTTGTATGGGCGGGACTTGTAATATAAGGATTGATAAGATAATTGCTATGTAAACAAAACCCGCCACAGTTCTGTTTACATGGGATTATGTATAAATTTAAGTATTACAAGTCTTGTATGGGCGGGACTTGTAATAGGAGGATTTATATGATAATTGCTATGTTGACTGGTTCATCAAGACTTTTACCTTATTTACTCTAACCAAGGTACTCATTACCTAATCTGAACTCTAGGTCGATATTTTTGAGTAGTTCTACTCCCTGTCTCCGAAGACGAGTTTGGAACACTCGTCCCATACTCATTGGAGCACATGCATCGTCATGTCAACCACCTTGAAGGTTATGAGAGTACGCGTATTGCACCGGGAATTATTAAGTAGGATGATTTATAATTTATTTATTTGAAAGGATTGGGACGCCTCTTCAGTTAAATAAATAAATTATAAATCACCGAAACCAATAAGTTTACATTTCTTACTACCATAAATTTGGACGCTTCTTTATGTAAATAAGAAATTATAAATGAGTGGGCTTAATGGTATCCGATATGACACGAGTATGAACCTGAAATCGATAATCATCATAATCCGTTAAAAGGGTCTAGAGACACAATCGTGTCTTGCCACTCAACAGAATCTTAAGGCCTCACTTGGAACTACCTTATCACATTCTTAAGTTATTACTTTTGCCGTTGCTAATCCTCGCGATCACGAACTGTTCGTGGAACTAACAGACTTGTTACACACTTGAGCTAATGGAGCTGATTCATCGAACTAACGACTGAGTACCATAATCCGCCGTCTATCGCATAAGCTCTCTCGCGAGCTCCTCCCATTTGTTGAACTTTATTATGGGGATATTGTTTCTCGAAACGTCCTCACTTCCCGTATCCCATCACCGTTTGTTCTAAGTTATTATTGTTATGGTTACTGTTATTGGGTCCTGGAGCGGTCCCAACTTGTACAACTTTATCCAATACGTAATGCAACCCCCCTTTAAACCAGATAAACACCTATCGACGAAACATCTAGTCGAACTATTTCATTTTGGGCCACTAGTACGAAGACTTAGGTCGCGATACATCTTGGAAATGCCAAGTAAGTTGGGTACTTACACCTATAAGCCACGTTGACGTGAATCATCGAACATTTCAGATAGCAGAAAAGAGACACCGTCGTGGAACATTTAAAACTTTATACAGACACACTCACGCGACTACACTTTCTTGTTGAGGTTTTCACTATAATGAGACCTTTCCCATACCGCGGTTATACCAGTCATAAATTCTTAATGATAAATTTTTTGAGATACCTATGTTAGGATGAATATCCTGGTCAAACTTAGCCTAAATTTTTAGTATATTGGCAGAATTGTCCGAAACTCAAAATTTTGCTGAATTAAGTTCTCAAACGTTTTTTGTTTATGAACTGCTTATTAAATCTTAAATCAATTCTGGTCACACCTATCGGTTAACACAAAAAATTAAGATCTCGGACGAGATCTTTAAGGGGTTAGGTACAGTAACATCCGCAATTTTTTGGAAATTTTAAATGACTAGTTTAAACTTTGACTTTTCAGGTCCGACTTGACTTTTTGACTTTTAACCTTTTATTGTCTCATAAAAACAGTTAACGCGTAACCGGCAAAATTTTCGGAACATATTTTAAATAATAAATCATATTTATTATTTCATACCTCATGTACAAATTTATTTTACATTTATTTGGCTTGAAAACGAGAAGATATAGGTTCTTCCTAAGTTGACTTATCAAAAACGAGTAGCTAAATCACGTTTTCATTATTCAGACTCTAAAACAACTTGATGTAAAACGAAATTCCTGACAACTTTTCAGTTTTGCCCGAAACCTGGAAACGAGCCGAAAAGGTCTAAAACAGCACCGCAAACATGTAACGAACACCCTACAACGCGACACACCAAAAATAATGAAATTTCTTTTTTTAATTTCTCAGTACTTTAATTTAATAAAATATAATTTATTAGTCCACAGTTTAACTAAAAGCGTTGTTGATTAACGCGAATACTCGAGCTTAAATCCATTTTATTTCGGACGAGGCGAAACGTTTCACAAAATAATAACAATATTTATTAACTTATCAAATCTTTATGAAATATTACAGCGAATCTCATTTTTTATTTGGAAAAATGATTTGGGAAAACAATGGGCGCAAGTTTTCGTCTCTGAATCGACCGGTTAACTAGTTCAAACGAGTCCCGAACCGATAGTTATCAAAACTATACTAACAATTTACAAAATGAACCCTAGACTATTGGGTATTATCATTTCAAGTTATAAATTTTATTATATATATAAAATTTATATATTAAATTTTCATTCTCACATCACTAATAACACACACACAAATACTTATACTCTCATCATCTCCCGCGCTCTCCTCCCCTCAATATCCGGCACCGCCGGTGCGCTGCGCGCGCGTAGTTATTCCGGCGGGTATTCCGGCCAAGTCCAAACAACCATACGCCAGCCGACACTCACCCACCTCACCACTATGTCCACCCCGCCATCAAAAACCACCACACCGACGCACCACCACGTCACGAGCATCACAAGGGTGCGTTGGGTTTGGTCTCAATCCAAAAGGGGTGTGTTGATTTTTCATATGGCAACCCAAGGTGCGTTTGGTTTTGTCCACAGCCAACAAGGTTGTGTATGGTGTTGTTCTCAGTTCGTTAAGGGTGCATGTGGTTTTGTTAGTCACCAAGGGTGCGTTGGTTTAGCAGGCCCGAGCAAGGGCGCGTTTGTTTTTTTTAGCAACTAGGGTGCGGTTGGTTTTACAAACCACCAGCCATGGGGTGCGTCGGGTTGGGCCTATCACCACAAGGGTGTCAAGTTTGGTTTGCAACAAAAGGGGGTGTTTGGTTGGCTGCCAAACGGCACAAGGGTGCGTTTGGTTTAACCGAAACAGCTAGGGGTGTTTGTTCTTGGTTATTAACAATTAGGGTGCATTTGATTTTCATAGTGGCAGCCGACTAGGCAACGTTTGGTTTATAAGGGAACATATTAGAGTGCGTTTGATTGACTGAAAGATAGATTAGGTGTGTTTGGTTTTAAATGTAACACAAAGGGGTGTGGTTGTTTTGAGTTTCGGGACAGTCAGGGGGTTGGGTGCATATGGTTTTGTTAACCACCAGCAGGTGGTGTTTGTTTCGGGTTCAAAACAGCCGCGGAGGGCGTGTTTGTTTCGGGTTATTGATGACAAGAAAGGGTACGTTTGGTTGCGGGTTGGCAGCTAGGCTGCTTGTGGTTTCGCAGGCACCAAGAGGGGTGCGTTGGTTTGGTGGTTCCGTGATTCGGGTGCGTTTGGTTTAGCTATGTAAACCATCTAGGGTGCGTATGGTTAAGTTTTCACAACAAGGGCGCGTTTGGTTATTATAACTCGACAATGAATATAACGTAAATATTATAAAATATAAAGGTTAGATTAATTGGTGGTTAAAACGGTTAAATAAAAGTATTAATTTATTCAACATCGTTTATATATATATTTTTAAGATTGTTAATTTGTAATATTTCAATAACCGGATAAACAAACGGGAACTATACTTTTACAAATGGGATAACTATTTAGCAAACCGTCAAGGAAACAATATACTAGATTATAAAATATTATTTTATGATTTTATAATTGTCAACTAGAAATTAACATCATAACCTTTGCAAAAGCTTTAAAAACATAGTGTACATGGTTTGTAACTTTAAAACGTACGATTACTTTTATGCTAAGAACTTTTTATTTATTTAAGTGGTGATTTTCTAAAACGTGTCGAATTATTTTGTTTAATCATTTACTCACGTTTCTTAAACAATATTTGCAAAGTATTATATACTTCAAATTATTCATCTGATTGTTTGTCTTATTATATAATTCACCATATGAATTATATAATTACTTATTTTCATATGTAATAGATACGGAATATATTACATACATTGTTATATGATTCACCATATGAATTATATATGCTTCTTGATTTATTTATTTAACCAACCACCAAACTATTCCAACTTTAAATCTAAATCTTTAATCAATGTGTCACGTTGATGTACTCACTCATCGGGAACCCAAATACATCATCCTAGGCTAGTAGGATATAACCGTTAAGATAAGCTGCAACTTCTTGGTCGAGCCGTTCCAGTTTCCGTTTCGTCTGGTACTCAATGTGTACATTCCCGCCAATCATTCTTCATCATCGATGTGAGTTTATAGCCCCTCTTTCACTTGCTTTACATTTACTTTACAAATCTCGGGGGAGAATACATGCTAAATACAACTTGTTTACATACTCATTACGAACTCGATTACTTGATTTATATCATACTCTTTTCTACTTATGGATTTAAGTACTCAAAGCTATTTACAAATACAACAGTTTAATTTTTATTGGACACAAGTGTTTTCGGTTATCATCTCCTGTTTACATGTGCCTAAGTAACTTAACCCACCATTGCCCATTATCATAAATTGTTAAATTCTTGACCGGAGGACCGGTTGAGGAAGCGTGAGTGTATAAATAGATCTATTTGGGATTGACATTCATGTTCGGGTGAGTAGCGCTCACTAGTTTCGACTGTACTGAAACAATGAATGCATACATGTCAGAACAATATGGATGTTTATGGGTTTGAACATCTACACGGGCACATTTTGTGCATTAAATTGCATACATAGATGTCGAGCTTTAGTGTCATGAGCTTAGTGCAACAGTAGATATTATTTATGTGGTACTTAGTAGATATTTTTATGTGGTACTGTATTCTTTTATAGTAGTCCCATTACATTTTGGAAATTCAAAGTTATCAAATGTCCATATACTTACTTGAACATTACTATTTTCATGAAAAAATTTTAATTTTTATTGCCGGCGAAGCATAGTATAAACTCTAAACTCTTTCGTTCTAAATTTACTTACATGTTTTGAGCTATTATTATAAGATTTAAATGGTTCATATATACGTTTATAAAATCTTTGGATTCCTACATTCTACATTTATAACTTACAAAAACTCTATGAACTCACCAACTTATTTTGACCCTCTTTTAAGCCTATGTTTTTTTTCAGGTGATTTTAGGGTCTTGGCTTACTTGATGGGCATTGGAGTTTAAATTGAAATGATTTAATTTATGGATTTTTTCTTACCTACAATTGATCATTAATCTCTCATTGTATTGTTTCAGCTTTTCATTAATGTGATTGCTATCAATGGGACTTATTGTTTTGATATCAATTCTCAAGAAAATTATTGTAGATTATCTTTTTTCTATATCATCATTTAAGAGTCCGTTCTTCTTGTCTTCATTGTGCTGTTGTATTAGGATGTAAACGCCCATGTTCACCTTCTTTCCGCTGCGGACACGAATTTGTGGAGCTAGTGTTTTCACTTCTTCATCTTTACTTATCTTTTTTGCGGGTTAGGGGGATGTTCGGATTAAGGGGGTAGTTTCGGTAGAGGTGTTTGGTATGGGTATATGGGTTTGTGTCTTGTTTATATTGGGTGGGTGGTTTCTGGTTTTACGGTAGTGGGTTTTGTTTGTTTTTATTGGGTTAGTTATGAATGGTATGATTTTGAGGGCGGGTTACCTGAGTGTTTGGGGGGTTTTTGGTTTTGTTTAGTTTATGTGGTTTTGGCCTGTTTGATTTTTGTTTAGTCTTGTTAAAATTTTTGCAGGTGTTGAAAAACGAGGATATTTTTTTATACAATTAAATAAAAATAGAACATAATATAGATGTTACGTTAGGAATATCTAAGGTGTTTTTCGATCAACGGGATAAGTTGAAGAGGACAATGTTAAACGCTATGGAAAAATAAGAATCTGATTTTGTGGAGAGGAGGATTTTAAGGACTAAAAAAATTTTGACTCGCAGTATCGAGGAACAGGTACAAAATACACATCAACATAACCGGAAAAAACAAAAATTTCTGTTTTTAAAAGGGGATTGATACAATACCAAGGGGAACTCATTCAGCTTCCAATCACAACACTTTGTTTTTCTTGTTGATTCCCTCCTACATTATCTTTTAAATGTGGTTCAAAACATTGTTTTCAAATTCATCCCTAACAAACAAATCAAGTATACCATTATCACCCCAATCGTCTACTGTTTGTTTGATTCACATATTTGCATTTTTACCAACTTGTACAAATCATCCAAATCTTTCTATGTTCAAAATTTTTTTAAGCATTTGAACACTAAAGATCAGTTGTATGTTTAAGACTTTCCATCAGCTCCTCATTATTTAATTATAGCTTTTTCCTTCCTGTCTTTATAATCTTCCTCGAGCCACAATACTTAGAGACTTAAAGCTAATGGTTTCCTATAGCATCAATTGTTACCTCTTATTCATTGGAATGATTCAAACCCACTGGTTTCAGTATGTTGTTTCTTTATCATCTTCAACCTTTTGCTTCTTTGCATTCTCTTGTATCAACTTTGTTCATGTTCTTCTGTTTATTTTGCCTCTTAGTCTATCCAACTTTGGTTCTAAAGTATTCAAAATGTATTTACCCTTTTAAGCTTTGTTCAAACATCTCTTGGATAAAATGCTAACTCTTTAACATCAATCTTTGAGCTTGTATCCTTCCATGTTCTTTAGGTAAGTACACATTATTTATCTCTGTTGAGCTTTTGTTGGTGGTTTTTGATTTCTTTTCTCTTTGCTCTTTTAGCGGCAAAAAGTTTTCTCTTTTGTCTAAGAGTTTTTGAAAATAATGTAGCCTTTTCTTCAAAAGATAACACTTTTTGTTCTTGTGCTTGTAATCTTTCAGCCAATTGATGATCAACATTAATTTTTGCTTGTATATCATCCCATGTTTCAATCATGGCAATTGGGATTCTTTTTCTTTTTCAGTTTTTTCTTTGCAAGTCTTTTTTTATTTATCAAATTCAAGCTTGTATTTTTAAAGCAGCTTCTTCTTCTCAAGATGTATTATATCTTTCTTCTTGTAAGACTTTATTAGTTGTTCTATCAATATTCCTGTTTACCTTTGTCTTGGTGATTGTGTGATGAATGTTTGTGAGATATGTGTTGTAGATTCACCCAGCTCTTGTATAAAAACCCTTTTCTCTTTGGGTTTTGTACTTTTTATTTCCATAAGTGCTTGAGCCAAAGTAATATCATCAACAGTTGTAATTGTAGCAGTAGTTGTTGTAGCAGCACTAACAGTTGTTGCATCACCAGCAGTACTAACTACATTACCAGCAGCACTAACTTGAGCAAGACATCACAGTAAATACTTAGTAGTGTTTAATTATTGAAATCTTCTTCAACAAACATTAACTTCATTATTTTACATCTTTAATAACATTCTTGCTCTGCAACAAACACTTCTCACCATACTAAACACATTCACATCAAACATTCTTCATCCACATTTTTGAACACTAACAAGGTAAATTTCTTCATCTACCATCAATAGATCAATCCTCCCCTGTTTGGATTGCATCTACCCAAAACTTTCTTCATTATCAGAGGATTTTACCCTAGCAGTCAAACCAACTTTATTAATCTCTTTAAATTCATGAGTTCTTGACCTTTTTTCTTTTCAAGATCTTGATTCCTCCTATTTCAAACTAGCAATACTAATTATGTTGAGTGGTCTTTGTTCTTCTCTAAATCAGTACCCGGTTTTGTAAGGGGATGGTGAATAGGTCATTGCCATCAATTCATCAAGTTTAAGTCTATCCTCATCACTTTGAAGTGTGTTACCTCTTGCGAGCAGTGAATCATTGGAATGTTTAGATACACTATCAAACCTAGTTTGAGCAATAGTATCCCTTATGGTTTCTTGGCACCTGGGACCACCACCTGAAGTAGTTCCTAGGGAACTAGATTTATTAGGTGTTTCCTTAGATTGAGTCTTATTTATGTTACCATTGTCCTGCTCTGCTTCTAAGCTAGAAGCAGTAGTGACAGCCCTCACCAAACTGTCACCCAACTCCTTATGGACAGCCTCATCTACAACATTTTCAATAGGATCACTAGGGTGAGGTATCTGAATGTCCTTTCTTTTAGGCTTCCTAGGTTGTTGTGTCTTTTAAGGTTGAGTAGATGGTTGAATAAAGGTGGGTGTGTGATGGGGATCAGTTGAAATTGCTGAACCTTCACCTAATTGTGATTGTTTTTGTACCACCATTGTTTGAAATAAAGCTGTTACTCTACCAGAAAAACCTTTGCCTACCCCTTTCATATTTCCAAAAATCTTTTTAGTGTGAGAGGGTGAAATATAAATTCTCTTATGAGTTGGCAGCCCATCAAGTTGTTGGTCCAAAAATACTTGTATAAACCTTAGATACATCAAAAAAAATTCAGATAAATTATCCAAGTTAATAATCATACTTTCAAAAATGAATTTTGAAAAGTTGAATTTCTGGTTTGTAGCTAAACAGATAATGGCAGATGCCATAGTACTACTAAACTCATTCCATGCAGTAGTCTTTGGACTTAGACACTGTAAAATAGTATGAATTAGAAATACCCATTATGGGGAAAAGAATGGTTTATAGAAAGTTAGTTTTTGTGAATTTTCTCATACCCCAACAGTGTAAGTTGTTCAAAAATGGTAGAATTCGGTAAACAATCAACACCTTCCTCATCTGCTAGTTGAAGATCCCTTCTAACAGATGATTCAGTGACAATTATCTTTTTTCCATCTACTAAGGCATGTAACTGTGCTTCCCCATTGATAGTTTTGACCTTGACAGTAGACCAGAATTATTTAATGTAAAGAAATATATATTGTAGGATTAATCATTAATGCATGCCTTATAGGGTGTGCATTCAAAAAATCCACAATTTGTTCAAACCCATCACTCTTTGTGGGTTTAGACAAAAATGCGACCATATTATGAGTATCAACAAACTTTAGAGTCGTCATTTATGTTGGTTTTGATAATGCATGATAAAATTGAGTTAGGGTTTATAGTTAGAGAGTATTTGAAAGAGTGAAATTGATTAAAGAATCGATTGAACCCTTAATCGAAGCATTTATGGAAAATACCCTCAACAACATTAACTTTCACCCAGCAGTAGTAAGTTATGCCTAGCAGTATTAACTTTGAGTCACCAGCATTAACTCTAATTTTATTCTAAATAGCTTTTCCATCATCAATTTAAAACCTTTCTTTGCTTTTCCTGCAAAATGTTAGTCCAAAAACCAAGAAAACACAAGCCATAGCAATTTTCACAATTATCACAATATTAATTATACCTAACAGTATTAAGTATAACCAGCAGTACTAATTATACTTAACAGCAGAAATTTTTAATGACATGAATAACAATACTAATTCATACAAAACTTTA
>BQNB010041564.1:5332-44373 GCA_026074375.1 Tanacetum coccineum
GGGGAAACATAAAATCAACACTCATTACCTGTCATAGCATATAAATTACCATCGGCTTGGTAAAGGATCAAACCTCCGTCGCTAGGCACAAGCATTATTCATTACTATCTAAGAGGTCTTTTAAAAGGTTATGGGTGTAGGTGTAAGATAACATATAATGGAAACGGAAACAGATAGGATACATTTGGGTGGCTTTGGGTAAATTTGGAGTGGAAGGGTTAGCTAATTATTTATGCGAATACATACTGGTTTGGTTGCTAAGCCAAGACTCGGATGAAGATATACAAACTCTATACAACTCTACATCAATCTCTTTATTTTTCTTTTCTATATATATATGTATATATATAGGGATGGGTTCTAGAGAAAACTTAATATTCGTAGAAAACCTAGAAAACAAAACTACAACGTAGAGTTTGCCAATATGTCAAACTTGAGGGTAGAAAATGAAAAATAAAAAAAGGTGGGGAGAACTAGCATACATTTCATTCTCACTTATAACACATCACAGCCACACACACGCTCATATCACTAACCAAAATAGTACACCTCTAACCACCACCACACCGCCATCATTCCGGTCACCACATCAGTAGATTCTTCTCCGGTCACCACACTGTCATAGTCACCGGCGGTGGCGGCGCTGTTTCATCTTTTCAGGTAATACAAACCCTAACTAACTAATTGTATAATAAATCATGTGTTTTGAAGCGTTAATCATCTGACAATGAAGAGAAAGTGAGATTTAAACTAAAAGTAAACTAATTTTGTTAATTAATCAAAATTTAAATCAATGATCTGATTATTTTTGAAGTTTTATTGAAAGTTTATCATCATATCAACATGTTTTTTTATCTAATATGGAACAAATCGGGTAGAAAAAGCATAAAAACATGTTAATTGAAATTGTACACCATGTGTTTGATATAATGTCTGAATGTGTTTGATTATTACGTTTGAAATAAGCGTTCGTACATTTGTTAGTTAAAATGTCTAAAAAAATGTGTTTGTTAAACTTGCTCACCAGGTGTTTGTTAAAATGTATGAATAAGAGTTTATAAATGTGATACACTAGTTTGAATCGTATGTGTTTAATAGTGAATGGTATGACATCTTAGGGAATACGTGTGTACATTTGCAGAATGAGATTACACATTAGGGCATCAGATTGTATTAGTGCATCTATGTTTGTGGTTGCTGCATCAGGTTAATTAGCCGAACATAGTTTTGAGGTAGTTGTTTAGTAAATTAGTTTGTATATTTTAGTGCATCCCTTTGTATACCTACTTTATCAGGTACTTGGTTATTATAGTGAATCTGTTAGTTTTGATTATGTGTTGTTTGTATAGTTTTTTATATGAATGTGAATATATTATTTTTTATTAAAGGAGGCACCTAAAGATGAGAAGGACACAGTTCGGCGCCTAAGTTTAGCAAAACAAGGAATTAAAAGAGCTGTGAAAAATCATAGGCAGTATGACTTGAGGTATAGTCTAGTTATCACTATACTTAGATGTGAAATTTTGATCCATTTAATTATGAATGGGTATATCTGAGCTGCAGTTTGTTTTTTTTCAAACGGGTCAGATTGGGCCATTTAAAAGGTCCATCTTTAAAAGTGATGGGTGAAATTGGTCAAACAGGTTAAATGTGACTAAAAGTTTAATTTAATCTGTATAACTTTATAAAAGAATGCTGCTTTATAAAGTCTATTTTGTATGTTTATTGCATACTTTGAAATACTTGGACATTTGTGAACACATAAGGCCATCATTCTGTATGTTTAGTGCATCTGTTTGTATGTTTAGCGCATACATTTGTATGAATATTAGGGTATCATTGTGAATGTTTAGTGCATCTGTTTGTATGAATATTAGGGCATCATCGTGAATGTTTAGTGCATCTGTTTTGAAATTGAGATTGTTCAAAATATCTAATTGATAAATGAACATGATCATGTATGTTGCAGCCCTTAAACTTTTGAAACCACTATCTCTCATGTCTAAATTAGTTGAACCGAATATTTGATTTATATAGTTTGATAATATAGATGCTCTTTTACTTAACGTTAGTTAAGGTTTGAGACCAAATACAAACTGTTACATAGAGGATTAAAGTATTAGGGCATCAATGATTATTATTAGTGCATCCTTATAATTATTAGGGCATCTGTTTGTTATCATACGGTCCAAATAAGAAAACAGGTTGCTAAAAAGCCTAACATCAAAAAGCTAAAATCTGTTTGAGCCATTGTGAGTTTGATTGTGTATTGGAAAATTAAGGCATCTGTATGGAATATTTTAGTGCATCTGTGTTAAAATAGTTATGATTAAATATGTTTTTTTCTCTTTAAATAAGTTTAGGGACTTAACAAGTTTAGTCCTTAAACTTATTTTTCTTGACTTTTGGCTTCGGGATTGACTTGGGTTGACTTTCTGTTGACTTTTTCAGGCTTGGGCTTGGACTTTAACTTTGTCTTTTTCCTGCTTTTCCATTCCGAGTTCGGTTTTGTCGTTTTGGCTTCGTTTTTTGTCATTTTCTTAAATATCCGTTCCTGCACAACACAGTTAGCAAAACAAGCGTATATTTGGCATTTTAAGTCCGTTTTTGGTTATTTTAGCTCGTTTTTAAAGGTAAAAGGTATGTGTAATTAAACACATACCAAATATCCAGATGAGATGACACTACTGCTCTATGAGCGTCACATTCGATTGAACTAACTAGAGCACCTCGTGGTTTGATTCATCTTTCATTTTAATTATCTAACACTTGCTTTATAAAACTAACTTTATGTAAAAATGAATTTATGTGTCTTTCCATTTTCTATATTGATGGAATTGTAATTTTGCAGCAAAAAGAGGAGCAAACAGGATATCGCTTGATTGGGACAGCCGACTAAGAATAGCCATAAAAGGAGCAAGTGGGATAGCTCATATCCACATACAAGCGAACGAAAACCTTTTTTATGGAAACATTAAAGCTTCAAACACCTTCCTCAACAATCAAGGGTTCGATTGTGTTTCTGACCTCTGCCTGGTCACTGTAATGAGTCCAACAGTGGAACCAAACAGTTTTTCAAAAGTGGCTAATGTGTCGTTGCTGCAACTTCAATTAATGATTTGTTTGTGGCTACAAGTTTTTGTTCCAGCTCGTCTGTATGTTTAGTGTCAACTCGTATGCAAGTTTAGTTTGTTTATTAAAAGTGGATTATGTGGTGTAGGTGCAAGTTCATCAACTACTTTGGTTTTGTGGTTGCACGTTTGATTCAATCGTTTGCAACTTAGCTTCAACTCGTATGCAAGTTTTAGTTTATGTGCCTCAGTTTAGTGTGTTATGTCAGCAAGTGGCATTGTTGTCTTTTTTGGATTTTGAGATTGTGTAACTTCCAAATTATTATCAATTGGATTTTGAGATTGTGTAACTTCGAATACATTAAGGCATCTGTTTGTTTATTTTAAGGCATATGTGTGAATATCTTAAGGCATATGTGATACATAAAAGCATCTGTTTGTTAAATTTAAGGCATCTATTTGTTCAGTTTAATGCATATGTTTGTTTAGTATAAGGCATGTGCTTGTTATCTTAAGTCATATGTAAGAATACATTAAGGCACTTGTTTGTTAAATTTAAGGCATCTGTTTGCATTTTGATTTGCGAAATAAAGAGTTTGCAGAACAATGTATGTAAAAATGAGACTAGTTCTTTGATGATAAAACAAAGAATTGATATAAAGTTTCTCATACAATGTAAGGCACTTTGGAACCTGAACACTTTATTTTTATTTGACTCGCAGTCTGATTATATGCATAAGATATCCTCGAAGATTCTGAGACACCAGGTCATTTACAACTTAGCTTCAACTCGTATGCAAGTTTTAGTTTACGTGCCTCAGTTTAGTGTGTTATGTGAGCAAGTGGCATTGTTGTCTTTTTTTGGATTTTGAGATTGTGTAACTTCCAAGTTATTATCAATTGGATCTTGAGATTGTGTAACTTCCAATACATTAAGGCGTCTGTTTGTTTATTTTAAGGCATATGTGTGAATATTTTAAGGCATTTGTGATAAATTAAAAGCATTTGTTTGTTAAATTTAAGGCATCTGTTAATTCAGTTTAATGCATATGTTTGTTTAGTATAAGGCATGTGCTTGTTTAGTTTAAGTCATCTGTGTGAATACATTAAGGCATCTGTATGTTTATTTTAAGGCATCTGTTTATTCAGTTTAATGCATATGTTTGTTTAGTATACGGCATGTGCTTTTTTAGTTTAAGGCATCTTTGTGAATACATTAAGGCATCTGTTTCTTTATTTTAAGGCATCTATGTGAATATCTTAAGGCATATGTGATAAATTAAAAGCATCTGTTTGTTAAATTTAAGGAATCTGTTTGTTAAATTTAAGACATCTATTTGTTCAGTTTAATGCATATGTTTGTTTAGTATAAGGCATGTGCTTGTTTATCTTAAGTCATATGTGGGAATACATTAAGGCATTTGTTTGTTAAATTTAAGGCAACTGTTTGCATTTTGATTTGCGGAACAAAGATTTTGCAGAACTATGTATGTAAAAATGAGCCTAGTTCTTTGATGATATAACCAAGAATTAATATAAAGTTTCTCGTACAATGTAAGGCACTTTGGAACCTGAACACTTTATATTTATTTGACTGATTATATGCATAAGATATCCTCGAAGATTCTGACTTTCATTTGGTGTTATCCTCACGAGGTTATATGCAGGTTCCAAGAAGATAGAACAAGAGATGAATCTGGTTACATTGTAGGAATGTCCACTTGTTATCCTAAACCAGGTTCCATGAAGATACCTAAAGGTGAAATTATAACTTTTGGAGTCAAATTACAGCAATGAAAAGAGCCATACGGGAGTTATGTCACTCTTCTATATTCTTGTTGCGGAGTCTTCTTTGGAACTGAATAATCTGTCTCACGTATGAACCTTACGTGCGCTTTATATGTTGAAACATGATTATGCATATGAGAATATATGCCTGATGCGTATGGCATATGTTTGTTTAGTATAAGACATGTCCTTGTTTAGTTTAAGTCATATGTGGGAATACATTAAGGCATCTGTTTGTTTATTTTAAGGCATCTGTGTGGGTATCTTGAGGCATATGTGATAAATTAAAAAGCATTTGTTTGTTAAATTTAAGGCATCTGTTTGTTCAGCTTAATGAATATATTTGTTTAGTATAAGGCATGTGTCGGTTTAGTTTAAGTCATATGTAGGAATACATTAAGGCTTCTATTTGTTTATTTTATGTTATTTGTATGAATATCTTAAGACATATGTGATAAATTAAAAAGCATTTGTTTGTTAAATTTAAGGCATTTGCTTGTTAAATTTAAAGCATCTGTTTGTTCAGTTTGATGCATATGTTTGTTTAGTATAAGGCATGTGCTTGTTTAGTTTAAGTCATAAGTGGGAATACATTGAGGCATCTGTTTATTTATTTTAAGGCATCTGTATGAATATCTTAAGGCATATGTGATAAATTAAAACCATTTGTTTGTTAAATATAAGGCATCTGTTTGTTCAGTTTAATGCATATGTTTGTTTAGTACAAGGCATGTGCTGGTTTAGTTTAACTCATATGTGAGAATACATTAAGGCATTTGTTTGGTAAATTTAAGGCATCTGTTTGTTAAATTTAAGAAATCTGTTTGTTAAATTTAAGGCATCTATTTGTTCAGTATAATGCATATGTTTGTTTAGTATAAGGCATGTGCTTGTTTAGTTTAAGGCATTTGGAGTAATACATTAAGGCACGTGTTTGTTAATTTTAAGGCATTTGTGTGAATATCATAGGACATATGTGATAAATTAAAAGCATTTGTTTGTTAAAATTAAGGCATCGGTTTGATAAATTTAAGGCATCTGTTTGTTTAGTTTAATGCATATGTTTGTTTAGTATAAGGCATCTGTTTGTTTAAAACTTTGTAATTAATTTTAAAATTGTATTGCAGCTATGGAAGCATAACACACAAAAAACGAACGCGAATAACCAATATCAGAATCGGAACCCGATGACAATGAGAATGAATCTGACAAACGGTCTTACAATTACGTGTTGTCAATATTACGAAACCAAAGAATATAAATATAACTGCATACAAAATGGCAGTTGAAGCAATGAAGAAAATGGAGGCTCCTCCATCCCCTGTTTGGTCATTGTACCTTGTATGACCATTTATGTTTCCTGCTTATAAGGCATATTATATAGATAGATACTTCTTTAATCTTTACTTATTTTGCATGATATCGTATATGGGTCAAACTGATTAAATGGTACATCATCAGTTTTAAAGTAATGATGTTGTATTGCTGAAATTACTGATATATGAATTATATATTTAAACAAGATTTTAGATAAAATTTTGTATTGTTATCAAATGATGTCAATAAATTTATAAGTGGTCACAAAAATAGTGAACACACATTGAATTTATATTTTATCATCAATTTAAGGCCACAACCTATTATCCAATACTTAAACTACGCAATAAGATGAGACAACACAACAGCATACTATCAAATTGTTACAAAAGCCGCATTCATTCAACATCTTTTTTACACTTATAATGCAAGTTAGCATCATATAGTCAAAAGCTAATATACAACACATGGGATCTAAGCAAAATCGAAACCATTCTAAACGACCCCCGTCAAGCTCCAAAAACGCATATGACTAGTCAATTTGTCATGTCACCTGGACCTTTTATGCAAAACTATGTTGGAACAGATGTTTTACAACAGTCGACACATGACATCTTACCATTCAATGGTCAAAGGTCATCAAAACAGTTTACCATGGACTCATTAGTCTCCATGATGTAGTCGCAACAACATAGATGCATGGTCTGAGTCCTCAACATGTAATAGTAGATAGAAAATAAGGAACACAGCAAAAAATAAATGAAACGAGATAAAGATAGGCTGTGAATGGTGCAAATAGTACCATTATTAACTTATACGGGTAGTTACTGTAGAATAACCTTTTATACTAAAAAAAAGTAAGATACAACATAAAGCTGACAAGTGTATATATCAAAGGGTGCTATTATTGGTATCCCTGGCCCGCTAAAAAGGTACAAAGATTCATTAAGTACCAAAAATGTACAAAGATTCATTTTGTACCCCTCTTTTTACAGTGCAGCGCAGTTTTTTATCAATTTCTCTTCTTTAATTTTTAACAGTTTCATACTTTTGACCTGTTAAACTTTATATTTTTCGTTCCGTTTTTTCCGTGTCACAATTTTATAACATATATAAAATTATAAAAAAAATCAGAAAACATGAGAGGTACAATGGTTTTTTAAGGGTATTTATATCATGAGCCATCATCAAAAGGGTAAAATAGGAAGTCTGAATTTTCATTTTTGCCGTTTTTGTTTTTTGTTTATTTAACTTGAATCATAAATATCATGATTTAACTATATGCACCTAATCTTAAAAACTATGGTGCATTAGTTTATTAAACAATGATGCACATGGTTTTCTTAAGAATGATACACTTATTATTACTGATTCCCAAACAATGGTCGATAAAACAGTTAACAAGGTGATTATTTAAAGCACTTTTAGGTCATGCTCGCACACCCTCCTAATCGTCCATAGCAAGATCGATTTGTTGAAGGATAACGATTTAAAGAATGATCTACTATATATTAAAAGCACCACTCCACCATGGTTAAACATAAAAAAAACAAATAAACACATTAAAAAGGTTAATATATCAGATATGTACCCAACTTTAGGTCTGTGCCTACTCGCACATCATACAACAAAACTTACATTTGGATGTTACAGTATTGGTAACTTCTTGCTATTCTATGTATATACTAACTAAAACGTGTAGCTTAATGTCGTAGCACATGTTATGCTGACGTGGTGATACATACAGTAGCAACAAACATGAAGTTGACACAATTGTCTTATCGAGTGGTTTCATACAAATCTAAAATATGCTTGCCTACATTAATTAGGGCATCACAGTGTAACTAAAACACATTCCCAAAAATTAGGGCATCACAGTGTAAAATTAGTGCATCGGAGTTATAAAATGTCATTCAGACATTTTATCAAACACTTGGTGTGCAGTTTTTGTAAACATTTTTTACAACTCTTTTTTTTCTCAAATTTGATTCAAATAACTATAATATACAATGCATTATATCATAAAACTCTTAAAAACCAATACATCTATTAACATACATGATGATTACCTAATAAAAATTCATAAAACAAAACCCTAACTCTTAAAAAACAACAATTAGTATAAATAAACTATAGCAAACACATATATCAGCTTTATATTTGATCTTATATAACGAAACTAACATATATAAAATCGAAACATGTTAATAAACTTACTTTGATAATCGATTTGATAAATTATGATGATATGAATTTGTGAATCTGAAATATGTGATAGGATCGTTGATCTGATAGGATCGTATTCTACGATCTAACTTGTTCATCGATGTGATTTGTTCATGATCTGATGTTGTGATCTGATAGGATCATGTTATATGATCTGATTTGTTCATCGATGTGATTTGATCTGATAGGATCGTGTTATATGATATGATCTGATGTCGTGTTTAATTTTTTTAAGAGAGAAAAAAATAAGCCTTGGATGATAGAAAGAAGAAAAGAAAAAAGTGAATATAATTTAGGCATTATATATGGAATAGAATTTTTTTTAAAACAGTCCCTTGAAGAATGAGGGTAGTTACAGTTAGGTCCCTGTACTTTGGTGTGAAAAAGGGAGGGGAATGTGGCTTGATCCAACGGTTGTGGATGAGTTTTCTAGGTTTTCCACCGAGATGAGGTTTTCTCATGATCCCATCTCTATATACTTATATCATATTTCAAATATATTAAGTTTACAAAAAGTGACATCCATAAGGAATATAGTCAATAAATTATCTTTGCATCAAATCTTTTTCATTTTTATAAAAAAATATTTTTATCGAAATTTAATCAAAAAAGCCTCCACGCATCACGCCTTATCGGGCCTTATCACGTTTTTCCACTTCTCATCTCATGTCACGCCTTAAGCCTACGCCTTGGTCTGTTGTGTAGCGTAGAGGTCACGTCTCGCGTCTTTGCGAGGCCTTAGCAGCGCCATGACGTGCCTTTTAGAACCATGTTTATACCTAAAAAGTTTTGTCTTAAATGAAGAGTTCATATATAAAAAAAGTTTAAAGTTTGTATAAATTTCCACAGAAACGATCAAAGTACTCTATAACTTTTGATTTGTATAGAGAGCATCAATAGCTACTATGGAAACATAACACTAGCCCAAACACGTTTGTTTCATAAACCATGTAGTATATCAACTAGCAACATCTTCTTTCTTTTTATCTATGTGGGATTCAATTGGTTTTCATAGAAAAAAGAACTCAAAGTTAATTGAATTTACTGCTAACTCATGCTCTCTACAAATCTAATATAAACTAAAGTTATGGTCAAACATGATTGATCATATTAAGTTTAATAAGTGGGCCCGTGATTTTTATTAAAAGAAAAAGTTTTATACAATTAACTAATTTGTGATTGGTGAACATGATGTATCATCTTTGACTCAACTTTAGAGGATTCTAATCCACCTATGTAACTGATATATGTTTGTGTGCACTTGATAATGTGGGCATCTTTTTCTTTTAGATTTAGGTTTATTTGGATATCAAATTTTATCAAAATATACCAAAGGATCAATCTTTATCTTTCATCTTTATTTGACTAATAAATAAGATTAAACTCAACATTTTAACAAACTCATTTTCATCATTTTTTAAAATATTAATATCTCTTAAACGGTTAATCGTTAAGAAAAAAATACATCATCACGACTAGCATTTAATTATCTTTCTATATATGAGCACTTTGATATATACTTTCGACAAACTTTTTTTTCACGTTTTTTCGTCTTTGTTTTTCTTTTTTTCTTCGTTGTAAAAATTTGCATGAAAAATAAGATGTGATTAAACATTAATTTGAATGTTTTAATAAAATCACATGTTATATTAGGACGGAGGGAGTACTATTCTGAACTCGAACCGTTTGTATACAAAATAGTATATAATTGAATAGATTTCATCTCTTTAGCCAATGCGGGATAAAGGGGGTTGAAAACTTGAAATGGTTCATCATGAAATATTCGTATTCTAGTCTATACGGTTAGGTGTTCATGATACACAGTGTATCTTTTGAAGAATCGAAGCTTAATTTTGCCGGATCAAAATGAGGACCAATTTCCGAATTTGGATAGTTTTTCCGATAAGCCAATTTTCTTTTTTCTTAGAACAAAATGGAAAACAATATATATCGGTAGTTTACATCCTATTTTTCTTTTTAATAAATTCAGGACTACAAATGAATTTTTGGCTATTTTTATATCTCTTCATACTAAAAGCTAAATTGCAATTTTTATAAAACTTTACTTGCTCAAAAAAAAAACATATATATTTGGACTCATTCCAGATAACTTCTTCTAACCTCTTTTCACCACTTATGTCTGCAGTCTCTCAGACGTTTTTTGTTTGTTTTTTTGCAGAGATAAGTGGTAAAAATTACTTCTAACCTCTTCAAAAATTCAGAAAAAATATTTTACTTCCTACCTCTTCTTCTCTTTTCTTCTCACTTCTTCTACAATAATTAAATAATTTATACTTTTTCTGGGTTTATACGTTTTCAACCGTCTTTATTTTTTTTGTACGTTTTTTTTACGTTTTCGTCCATTTTAATCCGTTTTCTACGATTTCTACGTTTTTCTCCGTTTTTCTACGATATATAATATTTTTTTACATTTTCATCAGTTATTTTACGTTTTTGTCAGTTTTTTTACGTTTTCGTCAGTTTTTTTACGTTTTCGTCAGTTTTTTTACGTTTTCGTCAGTTTTTTACGTTTTCGTCTGTTTTTTACGTTTTTGTCAGTTTTTTTTACGTTTAAGTCAGTTTTTTACGTTTTCGTCTGTTTTTTACGTTTTCGTCAGTTATTTTACGTTTTCGTCAGTTTTTTTACGTTTTCGTCAGTTTTTTACGTTTTCGTTTGTTTTTTTACGTTTTCGTCAGTTTTTTTACGTTTTCGTCAGCTTTTTTACGTTTTCGTTAGTTTTTTATGTTATCGTCAGTTTTTTTACGTTTTCGTCAGGGTTTTTTTTTATGTTTTTGTCTGCTTTTTTAAATTTCGTCCGTTTTTTATGTTTCGTCAGTTTTTTTACGTTCTCATCTGCTTTTTTTACGTTTTCGTCTGTATTTTTACGTCTTTGTCAGTTATTTTACGTTTTCGTCTGGCTTTTTCGTTTTCCTCCGTTATTTACTTTTTAGTCCTGTTTTTTTTCACCTTTTGCTATTTTTACGTTTCGTCCGTTTTTTAAGTTTTCGTACGTTTTTTCTACGTTTTCCTCCATTTTTTACGTTTTCGCACTTTTTTACCTTTTCCTCCGTTTTTCTAAGTTTTTGTCCGTAAAAGTACGACAACGTAAAAAATAGACGAAAACGTAAAAAAAATACGAAACGTAAAATAAAAGACGAAAACGTAAAAAATGACATAACGTATTAAAAGCTAACTGAAAAAAGTAAAAAACTGACGGAAACGTAAAAAAAAACTGAAGAAAACGTAAAATAGCTGACAAAAACGTAAAAAAACAGACGACAACGTAAAAAAAAGTGACCAAAACGTAAAAAACTGACAGAAACATAACAAAAACTGACGCAAACGTAAAAAAACTGACGAAAACGTAAAAAAACAGACTAAAACGTAAAAAATTAGACGAAAACGTAAAAAACTGACACAAACGTAAAAAAAACCGGCGCAAACGTAAAAAAATGACGTAAACATAAAGAAAACGTAGAAAAACTAACAAAAACATAAAATAACAGTAAAAAACTGACGAAAACGTAAAAATACTGATGAAAACGTAAAAAACTGACGAAAACGTAAAAAACTGACGAGAACGTAAAAAACAGACGAAAACGTAAAATAACTGACGAAAACGTAAAAAACTGACGCAAACGTAAAAAAACTGACGCAATCGTAAAAAAACTGACGTAAACGTAAAAAAACTAAAGAAAACGTAAAATAAAACTGACAAAAACGTAAAATAACTGACGAAAACGTAAAAAACTGACGAAAACGTAAAAAAACTGACGAAAACGTAAAAAAACTGACGAAAACGTAAAAAACTGACGAAAACGTAAAAATACTGACGAAAACGTAAAAAACTGACGAAAACGTAAAATAACTGACCAAAACGTAAAAAAACAGACGAAAACGTAAAAAACACTAGTAAAAATATAAAGAAACAAAAATGAAAGAAGTACTTAATTAGAACAAAAACAAATGGTCTTCTTCTTTGCAGATGAAGAGCTTAGATGCACCTCTTATTCTGCAGACATGGTTTGCAGATGAAGAGGTAAAACCTCTGAAAAAACAAACGAAACCTAACTTAAGATCTTCATAACCACAAGGGTGACTCATCGGTGATAATATCAGTCACAAAGTAGAGGTCTATGGCTCGAATCCAACAAGGAGAAAGTTAATGTGGCCACAGAGGTTCGGTTGCGTCGACTCTAAGCTATCAAAAAAATAGCCGCATTGAGATTAATCAACTCGTAATATCAAAATGGAAACCAAAGTTTCTTAAAATAATTCTAGGACCTTCATAAGAAACACTACCTCTATCTTTCTAAACATAAAATTTCCAAGTCTTTGTTAAAAAAATATTTTACAGCTAAAAGATTGATCTAAATTGAGAGCTTATATAATACACAAAAAGTAGAGTTTGTATAAATTTTCACAAATGGAACAAAGTATGCTATATCTTTTATATAGCGCACTTCGCACCACTTATGAAACATCACACTTGTCTACAGACACTTGTTTCGCAAACCATTTAGTATATTAACTAGCAACATCTTTTTTGTTTTTCCTATGTGGGAATCTAGGATGGAATTGATTTCTTTAAAAATATAATTTAAAACAAAAAAATATTATTAAGTAAAAAAATAAGTAAGTTACTCAAATTTGCTGATGATTTATGTTGTCTACTAATCTAATGGGAGATGATTTGCATATATTTTGTTTTGATTTGCACACTTATATGTACAAACAGTTAAAGCATAATATTTATACAGTACAATAGTTCGATGCACAGTTTAGAATGTCCTAATAAAAAAATAGAGTGCAAATCACTTCTCTAATCGAATATATACCACCTATATACGGAGTAACTGTCTCTATACATCTTGTCACAACTAACAGAGATTTTGGTTTAGTATGCTTCTAGTGTTTTGCCAACTTTTTTTAACATGGATTTCAATATCTTAATCAACCAACATGAAACAGTTTTATAATCGACTAGTTCGAACGTTGGTTTCATTTTTCAACTGTTGGGCTTAGTGGGCTGACAAATGATGGGCCAAAAATTAGTTTATTTGTACAATCTAACTAGTTGACAATATTAAATGTTTAAGTTATGTATTTCACCTGTTTCATGTTTAAACTCATTTTTTATCACCTATTCGACCCTTTTCAATGTTGCATTTCTGAACATGAGATTTGCGGATTTGTTGTCTCGAGGTCCAAGTTGTGTCATCAGATACATTTTAGTCAATTAGTTCTTTGTACATCTCATGTAGCTTTTTAAATTGAAGTCGAACTGGTTACTTTCTTAGTCTTTGAATATGATTAGTACCAACTCAAAGAAGCTCATTGCATTAGCCTATGATTTGCATGTTTCTTACATTAGCATAATGTATATAGCTCGTGTATTACACGGGTTATGAACTAGTAAGAACGTAAATTACAACATGAAAACAAATTACAATAAAATATATAAATCTCAATAACTCGATTAAACTAGGACTCACTCCATACTTAGGACGCCTGTATATCAGTGTGATAAGATCTTCAATTCAGTTTCCCCTACATAATGGACACTCATTCTTACATAACAACCAATCTTTAACACAATCCGCATGAAACTCATGTCGACAATAATCCAACATCCATATCCACTCGTTTTTTTCATACTCCTGAATACAAATAGTACAGTTCTCGCCATCCATCTTATCATCATGCAGTTTTACGCTCGCTTCTAGATGCTTTATAATCTTTTCTTATTCGCATATATACATGAGTATACTGTCAATCATTTGTTTTATATGTGAGGGTGGAACTCAAGCATACGGAGTAAACCTAAGACCACATTGTAAGGTCGGTGTAACACCCCAACTTTTACAGTATCGATTTTATTATATTTTAAAGCTTCTCGGTTAACTCTCATTACCCTTATAACTCCTAGTTAGCCGAAAAGGCCCTCCTGTGAAATTAGTTAAAAAGAATAAGGATTATTTTTGAAATAGTTCGACTAACAGGTGCTAATGTTGCCAAACTATGAAAGTTGTATAATAAACTCATATTAATATGAGTCAAGCTTACCATAAACTTGGGAGTTCATTCTTTTCCCTCTCTACTTCACGCCATACACATGCAAAAGAAGAAGCAATCAGGGCTTGAATTTTGGTACAAATATTAAACAAGTTTAGTTATGAAATTAGCTAATTAAGGGTTAAGAACGCGAATTATACCCTTATTATGAATCAATTCGAGGTAAGAATCATGTTCATATTTCTAAATTCGTGTTTAGGTGATTCCCATCATGGGTTTATGCTTAAATTCGTCCTATTAAGCTATAAGCGGGTATCTTAGCATGATGTTAAGTTGTGACTTTAGGAGTCACTAAGAAAGTCTGTTAATCATGTTTTAAATAGTAAGATAATTCACTGGTATCTTAGTATGATGTTTTAACATCATTTTGTGATGTTAATTTTATAGAAGTAAAATGATGTTCTTGGTTATCTGCGAAACCATACGACCCTTTTATGTCCTAGCTAGTTCCAAACACTAGCTTAAGTAATTGAATTCAGGTTCTAAATGAACTTCAATGTTCATGAGGCGATTATGATGATTTATGAGTTAACCTAAACACCCCTTAGTGATATTTATGTGTTACTTGATGCTAAACAATTTTTGAAATTTAAAGTCATGTTTGAAACTCGCGTAGCTCCTGTATTTGTCGCATCAAGACTAGAGCGGTTTGAATCCTATGTGAAGTGTTATGATTGGATGAATCCTCTTCGTTGTCTCTTGTATATGCACTAGTTCTGGGACGCAATAGAAGTTGATCTATGTCAAGACCTCGGCCCAAACCGGGTAGTATGCGATGCACTGTTCAAGTCGACGCTGTGTACCATAGATGCTGGGGCAAAGGTGCAGGCCTTAATGCTTGCATGATAACTGTTATTGTATCGAAAAAGTCGGAGCAATATGCAATGTTACACAAGAAACACGATTGTCCAAATAGTCGACTTATCAATATGGCACGTAGCTATATCCTTGAGAGTTTCGCGTCTACTGGGTTTCTCTCGCTTGTGCTCGTCGCGTTTGCGCGTGACTCTGTCTGATCGCAGTACTCATATCTAAACTTGTACACCAAAGCCTTCTGAATAAACTTGTACCCAAAGCCTTCTGAAGTAACCTCCAGAAATTTGATGCGAACCGAGGGTCACGATCACAGATAATTGAGATAGGTATTCCATGCTTCATGACTACCTCCTTTAGGTACATTCTTGCCAGTTTATCCATAGGATCTGTTTCCCTCATTGGCATAAAAATGGCAGACTTTGTAAGTCGGTCAACGATCACCCAAATAGTGTCATAACCTTGTGATGACTTAGGAAGCTTCATGACAAAATCCATCGTGATGTTGTCCCACTTCCATTGAGGTATCTCGGGTTGCACTAACAAACCCGATGGTCTCTGATGTTCGGCCTTGACCTTAGCACAGGTCAAACACTTGCTAACATAGGTGGCGATGTTAGCTTTCATATTGGGCCACCAATATAGTTTCTTCATATCCTGGTACATCTTGTCAGAACCCGGATGAATAGAGTATTTAGACTTGTGGGACTCGTGCATGATCACAGTCCTTAAGTCGCCATAACATGGTAACCAACTCCTGCCATTTAAGCACATAGTTCCATCCGTACGTGGTTCCAACTTTTCCGTTCTAAGTTTCTCCGGATCTTTTGAATTCTCAACCAATATACCTCCAACATCCTCCTTCTTGATGTTCTCCGGCTTTCGTGCTTCAGTCTGAGCTTTCAAGATTTGTTTAGGAAGATCCAAGCCAATAGTCATCACTAAGGCCCGAACCCTTAGTGGTTCTCGTTCCTTCCTGCTCAGAGCATCAGCAACAACATTCGCCTTCCCTGGGTGATAACGAATTTCGCAATCGTAATCACTCAGCAACTCTAACCAGCGACGTTGCCTCATATTTAATTCCTTCTGATCAAGAATGTGTTGTAAACTTTTGTGATCAGTGAACACCGTGCACTTGGTTCCGTACAGATAGTGCCTCTAAATTTTTAGAGCGAACACTACTGCCCCAAGTTCTAAATCATGAGTCGTATAGTTCTTTTCATGAATTTTTAACTGGCGTGATGCATAAGAAATCACCTTTTCTCTTTGCATCAACACAACGCCCAAACCCTTCTTTGAAGCATCGCAGTATGCGATGAAATCTTCGTTTCCATCCGGTAAGGCCAGGATTGGTGCACTGCACATGCACAGCTTCTGCTTCAATAGTTGAAAAGCTGCTTCTTGTTTATCCCCCCAATCAAACTTGACACCTTTCTGGGTTAGTTTGGTCATTGACTTGGCGATCTTTGAAAACCCTTCGATGAATCTTCTATAATAGCCGGCAAGGCCCAAAAATTAGCAAATCTCTGTTGGTGTTTTAGGAGACGCCCAATCTTTGATAGATTCAATCTTGGCAGGGTCAACGTGAATACCTCGACAGTCAATTACGTGACCGAGGAATTGTACTCTAGTGATCCAGAATTCACACTTGGAGAACTTGGCGTACACTTGGAGAACTTGGCTAACCTGATGGATTTGTCGACCTAGACTTTCCCGACCATGTTTATAGGTTAAAAAAAGCTCTATACGGTCTCAAAGAAGCTCCACGAGCATGGTACAACAAACTGTCTTCATTTCTAATTGAACACCACTTACTAAAGGTATTGTTGATCCGACTTTGTTCACGAGAAGTCACGGGGGAGACATATTACTTGTCCAAGTATATGTCGACGACTAATTATTGGTTCTACAAATCCAGATTTTTCAAAAAGATTTGCAAATCTCATTAAAAATAACTTTGAGATGTCTATGATGGGTGAACTAAAGTTCTTTCTCGGACTTCAAGTTCATCAACCATCCCGTGGCATATTCATTAGTCAGTCACAATATACAATTGAACTATTAAAGAAACATGCAATAGATGATTGTGTCTCTATGAGAACACCTATGGCCACTGAGAAACTGGATGTTGATTTACTAGGCACACCTTCTGATCAAATGACATATCATCGAATAATTGGAGGGCTCATGTATCTAACAGTGAGTAGACCGGATATTGCTTTTGCCATCTTTGTTTGTGCTCGTTATCAAGCACGTCCTATGGTCAAACACCTCAAAGAGGTCAAGCAGATCTTTCGGTACCTCAGACAGTCCTATAACATGGGCTTATGGTATCTGAAGGATTCCGGATTTGAAATAATTGCATATTCAGATGCAGACCATGCAGGATGTAAAGATGACTGCAAAAGCACTTTATGTGGCTTATAATTTTTAGGTAAAAAGCACGTGAGCTGGAGTTCCAAAAAGCAAAATTGTACTGCGATGTCCACAGCTAAAGCAGAATATGTATCATTATCCGCGTGTTGTGCACAAGTCATATGGATGCGGACACAACTACTGGATTACGGATACAAATACAAGATACCGATGTATTGCGATTCAAAGAGCGCTATTGCTATCTCATGCAATCTTGTTCAACATTCGCGCACAAAACACATAAATATCCGGTATCATTTTATTAAAGAACACGTTGAGAAGGAAACGGTGGAATAATACTTTGTCATAACCGAATACCAACTTGAGGATTTATTTACTAAAGCTCTTCCCAGAGAACGCTTTGAGTACTTAGTTCATCGCATTTGTATGAGATGTATGACTCCAACACAGTTGGAAATTCTGGCAAAGTTATCTTCTTGAAAAAGATCATACATCAAACTTGTAAATAAATTTTTCAAAAATAGAATACAAAATTATAAAATATAAAAATAAAAAAAGATTTTCTTGTTTTTCAAAAACAAAAATCAAATACCAAAATAAAAATGTAAAAGGACAAAAACATAATTTAAACAAACACACATGTCTTCTCATTCAAATCAGATTCATGATTCGATATTTTCATCAAAGTTTCTTAAAATGCCAAATATGTTATCATTGAAAAAACATGTGTTGTTGTAAAACCCATTCACATACATCATGATTGAAAAATCTCAAAAACTTTAAAATTCAATAAAAATGATGATCTCTTAAATAAATGAATTTTTTTTATAAATTTGGTATATTTTCGAGGGGGGGGGTTTCATTTTTGAGAAAATCTGGACTTTGAAAAAGAGAAAATCTCTTTTAAGGACTAACTGTGTAAAGGAATCACACTCCAAGAGGGAGTTTTTGAAAAATTTTCTTTACAAACTCGGTATTGAAAACTAAAAGGGTCAAATCTGTCATTTCTAAAACTTGTCTTCGAAAGAAAAAACTCCAAAGACCGAAAGTGTCAATTTCCAAACTTGAAATTCGGACGGTATAAACAGAAAAGTAATTTCATTATTATTTTTTCACCGTTCCAAATTTAATATCAAGAGAAGAGGGCTTTGATTTTTCGACAAGCAATTTCTTAAGTTCACAACAACGATTACCATCTAACTCTCTTCTCAAACCTAAGATTCTATTACTAATACAAGTTTTGGAATGATCTTTTTTAGTGTTCTTGATGTCGAAATAATATTCGATATAAATTAGGGTTTCCAAAAATGAGGGTTTTTGAAATTGATGATAAAATAATATATATAAATGATACTGATAATGTTTGAATACGTTCACTTATGATAGATATTATCTAAACATCATGGATCATCATTTTCGACAAGATTACCAAATTTGACAAAATTCAAAAGTTGTCGAAAATGGTAAAAAATGATGGATGATCATAAAAACTTATACGGTTAACTAAAATTGATAATGATGGACTAATTTTTGATAATAAGATTAAAAGGATGTGTTGATTTGTGTAAATTCGATAGGACATACATTTTCGACAAATGGTCAATTTTTGACAAGTCAACGAGTTGAAGTCAAAATACCATTTTCGACATGTTAAAGTCAAATGATTATTTTCGGAAGTGTTGAATTTGATTTCAAATGGGCAAATTTTTTTGGGGACTTACTAACCTTAGCGTGTGTTGGTGATATATATCTAAATGTGTTGTCAATTGCTCGAATGTCTGTAAAGAACAAGATCAGTTTCTCATGTAATTTGAATTTCAAAACGTTTGGGAAAAAGAACTTCAAATTGAGCTAAATGGACAATTTTATGAATAATATATCTTGTCTCAGATATGTCTATTCTCAATTGTATAAGTGGTCTAAGTCATATTCGGTTACGACCGTTTTCTGCATTGAACAATTCAAGGAGTGAGTGACTTAGTGACAATGCAGTTGTTGAATTCGATATGTTTGTCTACATTGTATAAGATTCAATTCAATAAGAAAAATTGAAGAATTTCCAAATAACTTGAAGTCATATAATTTTATTCTCAATTGTTTAAGTGGTCTAAAACATGTCCGATTACGGCCGTCTTCTGCAATGAACAGAATGAGAAGCGAGTGTCTTAGTGACCATTCAATTGATGAATTAGGTTTGTCTGGTTTCATGTTGTAACACCCCCAAAAATCATGACAACGCAGCGGAATGGTAACATTGGGGTGCTACTTCAGGGCACAAGATACTCTTTCACAAAAAGTTTTAAGAATTTGAATGATTCCTTTTAAATTTCTCAAAATTGAGTCTTATTTAAAATCAGAGAGAATCTTCATCATTCTTGAAATAGTATTATTTCACAAAGAATTTGTGATGAGGAATATTCTAAACAAAAAGAGAGATAAAAACCATACGCAAAAAAACAAATCTGAAATGTGTTCGAAAAAGAATTGCCAGAACACACACAAAGAGAAATCAAAAGAAAAATACGAATAAAGCATATGGCATGTGCTAGAAAAGGCGAGAATAAGCACTTGAGAAACCAACTAATCAAAAATATGTTCAAAAAGAATTGCTAGAACATATAAAACAGACAGAGCGGAAAGAGACAAAAGTGTTATATAAAATTGATTGTTATCTAATATCTTATCATCACTCATTCAGAATCCATCATGGCACAATCACAAAGACAAGATGCCGTTCATCAAGATGAGTTGTGCCCACCCAACAAACGTTATGCTCTCATGAATGCTAACAAGAAGATTGATCTTGATAATCCATTGTGCCCAAATGAAAGGAAAATCTTAGCAAACATTCTCCAGAATCATTCACTCAGATTCAACATTGTTGCTTCAATATCATTACCATGGATCTACTTGGGGCAGTTCTGGCATACTCTGAAGGAAGATGGATCAAAGTATAGACTCAAATTTGTGCTTGATAGAAAAGAGCTCACATTAACTCTTGATGATTTCAGAAGAATATTTCAACTTCCACATGCTACAGACAACAATCATGAACGCTTTGTCACTGCTCCCAAGTTCTCATAAATGGTTCCATTCTTTCTAAACAATCTTGGTTTTACACTGAAATTAAGATCGTCATCCAACTTCAAGACAACTGGGCTCGTACAACCATGACAGACACTTTATAAGACGTTTGCACGATGTCTTACCACTGGTCATGATCAACCACCTTTGCAGATCATGCAGATGCTATATTGCTTTATCAACAATGTGCATGTAGACTATGTTGAATTACTATGGGAAGGACTACACTATTCACTTGAACATCCATCAACACTGATTCCTTATTCAAGGTTCACAAAGCTCATTGTGGGTCATTACATGACTGTATACCCTGAAATCTTAAGGAGAACTCGTGATAAATATCATAATCTGGAAAATGATGACATTGTTAAGAGCATATTTAATTCAGGGAAGAATAAGGCAGGAGTTAGAATGAAGATTCCAAACTAGATTATAACTGATGAGATGAAGCTCATAGAGAAGTATCCAATGTATGCTGAAGTTTTTAGGGTAGATGTTCCTACAACTCAGTTACAACCGATTGAGTCTACCTAAGGAACACATAGGACACCTAGCACCCATATGACACCTAACCCTGCAGTGAGTAAAGGAGAGTCCAGTGTTCAACAAAAGTCTACTGTTATTAGACTTTGTATTCCATAAAGACAATCAACCCGACCCACTCCACCAACACCAATCCCAACTGCTGCAGAGGTTGAAGACATGACTGTACAAGTTACAATTCAACTAAGCATTGCTGAGCAGAAAAGTCGGGATAGTTAGAGAGTACTTGGCAGCTGAGGAGATTGAGAAAATGGTGGAAGGAACAGAGAATGTAGATGTAGATCAGTTTGTTAATTCTATCCTTAATAGTCAAAATGATCCCGGTACTAGGTTAGATCCCGGGAGTTATATAGAAAGTCTTGAGGTGGAGATAACTGTTGTTATACAACCTGTGAACGTTATTGAAGAGAAGGACGAATCAACAGAGGATGATTATGAGTTAAGAAGAAGGGTAAAAGGGAAGCATGTAGAGGAGTCTAGGAATACACCATCCCCTACACCAATTAGATCCCCTAGGATTTATTCTAATCTCATATCTTCGGATACAGAGAAATTTTAGGAATTGACGGTAACTGATCCAAAACTTTCATCTTCTACACCATCATCATCTTCATCAACACTATCTACGTCACAACGCCTCTTATCTTTATTCAAATCCAAGACTCGACATTCCAAACAATATAGGAGTTTCTTTGTTGAGTTGAAAGGCCGATATCGTTACTTGTTCGGACATCTCAAAACTGCTTTCATGCCTAGGAAGCGTTTTGTTGAGCTTGCTACACATCTACAAGAGATCATGCAAGAGCATTACCTTCTATGGTAGATAGTCATGTTAATGAGGCTACAAAGACAACTGTTCCAGTCTATGTTGCAATGGGACTCTTAATGGAAAAGTCAAGGATGCAAACTAAAGTTGCTCAGATGGTTGCAGGTGTTATTCAGAGGGAACATGAGAATCTTCTAGCTGAGTTTTACTTCGAGATAAATATAGTCTATAACTAAACAATTTCCTTACTTAGGTAATTCATCGGTCGAAGTTACACTGTCATGTCATATTTTGAATGTTTATCCAACTCAAGCCAAACAAACTTTGGACAAGACAACAATATCAACTTTATTCTGTCATGTAAAGCTGATCTTTCAAATGAACGTTAAATGATTTTACTCAATTTGGGGTTTAGCCTCAAGATCATGGTTTGATTGAACCTATTGCTAAACAATACTTCATGTAGATCTTCTGCAAATCGCCCAAGGTGGAAATCAGGCGATATTATGGATTCTCATCCTGAGGGGTTTCGTAGAATAGTGCTAAAAAGTCAGAAGATATCTGGAGCATGGAATTGTTGTCATTGGAGAATCTGCGTTTGGAAAGCTGACAAAAGGGATCAATGTCCTTCTAACATACAAGTAATCAAGAACAATTAGATGATTTTGATTTCTGGACGGATAAATATGACACAGATGACGATGAACTTCCAGCTGAGATAGTATCACAAGAACTTGTGAAAGAAATGTCAGAAACAGTAGATGAGGCTAAACTGCGCAAAGTTGTTGGTGAAATGATGAGACAACGATGCACTTTAAGAGATGAGCATCAATATCACATTGATCAGATGCAAAACTTCTTGAGAATATGATTTGTTGTGGAGAGCTGAAAAAAATTTTATCTGTAACCATATTACTAAAGCCAAACTCTAGTTTCTAGTTGTTTAAAGTTGTCAAAGAGATCCCAAAGCTCATGCACTATCTCTTGCCAATCAAGATTTGTTAAACCTGAAGAAAGGCAACTTAGGATCCAAGAAGTATGTGTTGTCTCTACATACGTTTCCTGCGGTTATCTTTCCTGACGATGAAATTGAACAAAGAACATCTAGATGAGTAGAAAAATATGTGAAGAAGTTTAATCCTTATGCTCGATACAGTGTCAAACATTGGAAGAATCCACATGAAAAAATCTACTATATTAAGAGACAAAAAGAACTAGGAAAGCCAATTGAAAAAGTCTACTCAAATTCAAAGATTGTCTAAGTCATCAAGACTACAGGTGAATTAGGACATGAACACAAGTTTGTAACAAAGATTATTGTAAGGAGAGCTAATGAAAGAATCTCATCAATCACTGAGCCAGGCTACAAGAACCTTAAAAATGACAATAAGGATATGTATTTGTTATGTGTTAATGGTAAGGTGGATGATTATGCTGTAACTGGACTACTGTGGTCATTGTCAGTCTTCATCAGAAGCACAGTGATTTGGGAAAGAGTTCATCATTTTCAACTAGATGTGGAGAGTTATCAACAGAATGTCAATCTTACTGCACCAACTATTACTTTCCCTGGCATTGAGAAGAAAAAGATGTTTTCTATCATTACTGAACCAATACATGGCATCATGTACAAGAACAGCAAGAAATAAAAAAGAGTGATAGGACATCATGAGATTCATGAGTTATGTGATGCAACATTGAAAAGATTCTTGTAAGGGTTGAAGAGCTATAATAATAATGTGAAACATGGGCATGTGACATTAAGAATCAATAAAGATGATGCTGAGTACCTACAATTGTTTGAGGAACAAATTGAAGAACGATTGAAGCATCGAGATCAGATGAGACATTAGGAGATGTATGTGAATCGAAGACCACTAGGATCAAGAAAGGATAGCCCAATATAATCGACCCTTAGCGGGAGATTGTTAGGATCATAAAAGTGTCTATTATGATACTTTAGGTGGTTTTAATTAATATTTATGTTTTTACTTTATTTTATAAGTATAAAGTAGTTTGTAATAAGGAGAAATATGCTTAAAGTAAAAAATAGCATATTATCCAAAGAATAAGGATTAGATTGCAAATTAGGGATAATAAAGGAAGGGAAGCTAATCCTCCCTTCTTATTTAAATACCCCTCTAATCAACATTAAGGGGTTAAGGCTTGTAACACTCACTTTCCCTCCCATTTCTCTTTTCTTTATAAAATTTGAAAATTGTGAAATACTTGCCTTCATTTTTTAATTCTCTCTATACTTAACCTTCATACATCGTGTGATTCAAGAGAAAACAAGACCTAACAAAACCTAGCAGAAGCAACCCAGTAAATAAAATTACCAAAAATAGCCTGACTAGTTGACGTCTTTATTCTGATTGATTGACGGGGAACATTTTGAAGGTGGGTCCATCTATTGGTGCTTAGTGTATAGACTGACACATACCATGGATCGGGTCTCGAATAAGGGTAAGAGATCTTTAGAATGGTTGGGTCTAGTTTTTTAGGTTAGACACCAAAACCATAGACAATCATTTCTGTTTCTTGTTGACACCTGAAACACGGGACAAAAATCTCAACAGATTTCTTAATATATGGGTTCCAAATAACAACCATCGTATTGGCACTGTATGAAAACCACCAAATCCCTTCAGAAGTGGCAATTGGAGTCAATAGTGAAAGATTTAGACTGGAATCTAGTAGGGTGTAGGTTAAATTATAATCTAACAAACCCATGAAACTTTGGAAACCTTGATAATATGTTACATTATAAGAACAGGTATCAGTTTTACGAACACCGCAACGAAGGATGAAGTTGGAAGGGTAATTACTCAGAAATTTTGAATTTTCTATTTGAATTTCAAAGGGTAATTAGTCAGAAATTTTGAATTTTCTATCAGAATATAGTAGAGGAAAAGCTTGGTGAACAAGATATCATGGAGTGTTTATAATCATATAAGCATAGTAGTCCTTAAATAGAGGAATAATATTGATACAACTGAATATATATTAAATGAAGCCATTACTTTTTTAATACTTGTTCACCTAAGATTTGAGTTTGACTTCTAAAGATTCAATGGCTAAAATAAGCAAACACTCACTAGATTGCAAAGGACTTATACTCAGGCAAACGTAACATGTATAGATTAAACAGAGTAATTGTAGTCTCATTTGTATTATGGTTTGTATTTTTATTATGTATAGACTAAAAAATACACTAAAATTAGTGATTCATTGGGATTCTAAAATTTTGTAAATACTTTTTTTGGATGAACAAGTCGATAGGAGGAATCAAATGAATTCTGCAGTATCAACTTTAGAATGCACACATCACTTAGGGGGATTCTAGAAAGTTGTGTAATGTAGGAGGAAATGAAAAATGGAATATAAAGGAAAATACAAAAAACTGAAAAGAAATCAGATTTTTTTATTTTAAAGTATCTGAACTGAATCTTGTTTATTGGCTTTGAACGATGATTAAATTAGAAACTAGCAAGGAGCTAGATAATGGTACAAAGGGGGGATAAGCATTACAATGGTGATCAAACCACATTATCATATTTAAAGAAACTTTTCTACCACTACTAACAATCCAATTGAAAGAATACATCTTGATATCGTTGAAGATAAGATCTTTTGAAGGTTTCTTGGCGGAGAAAATAACGTTGTTCCCATTATTTTTATTTTTTTTTTTTTTTTTTTTTTTTTTAGTTATTTTTTTATTATTTTTTATTTTTTTTTTTTTTTTTTTCCTTGTTTTTTTTTTTTTTTTTTTTTTTTTTTTTTTTTTTTTTTTTTTTTTTTTTTTTTTTTTTTTCTTATTATTTGTTTTTTTTTTTTTTTTTTTTTATTTTTTTTTTTATTTTTTTGATTTTTTTTTTTTTTCCTTTATATTTTTTTTTTTTTCTTTTTTTTTTTTTTTTTTTTTTTTTTTTTTTTAAAAAAAAAAAAAAAAAATAAAAAAAAAAAAAAATGGATAAAGATATATAAAAAAGAATAAAAAAAAAAATAAAAAATAAAAAAATAAAAAAAAAAAAAAAAGAAAAATAAAAAAAAAAAAAAAAAAAAACAATCAATCATTATTAATTAAACACCAAGTGTGTATTCCGGACGCCCCACCCGTAATCTTTTGAAGGTTTCTTGGCGGAGAAAATAACGTTTTCATGTATCTCCATATGGACCAAATTGTCGTTCGGACAATCGCATCGAAGAATTTACTGAACTTCTCCCCAAGAGGTGTACGGTTTGCCAAATGGACTAAGTCTTGCAAATTGAGGAATGAAACATTCGGAATCCACCACCACTTCAAAAAATCTGACCATAATTATTTTGCGATCTTGTAATGAACAAATATGTGATCTTTCATTTCGATTCCATCATCACACAAGGGACATCTTACAAAATCCAAATCCACACCCCTTCTATCAAGGTTACTATGCGTTACCATCCTACCATTCATCACTCGCCATGTATTGATATTAACTTTCAAAGGGACAACACCGTAACATCTAGTTTCAACGTAGGAAGCGGGTGAGGACATGGACGTGATGTAGGATCTCATACCTTTACTGTAAAGCATCATGAGTCGAGATAGGAGACTTACGAGATTGGCAAGCTCTTCAAGTTCTAGAGTAGTCCTAGGTTCGCTGCGCCAGACCCATTGAAAGAGAAGCCCAGGAGGAGAAGTTATGTCCTCAGGCCTAAAAGATACAAGTTGATCAGATGACACATGAATAATAACAGTGGATTTCCTATAAAAAAACATTACAGTTCGGTTTAGTGTCTAGACAATATATCCTAGGGAATGAATCGTGTAAAGGCGAGCCACCAATCCACGGATCAAGCCAAAAGCTAGTAGATTAGCCATTTCCAAGTTTAATCTTGAAAATAGAAGAGAGATTTATGTTGACTTTGAGTAAATCGTTCCTCAGATTAATGACTAACACATACTCACTTGGGCTTTCTCATCAACCTCGGGAAGGCCAACCTCTAAACAATCCCTCATCTTTATCCAGCGGTGGCGAAACTCCTCATCATAAGTAACACCACTATCATAAAATGTTTTAACACCGAAACCCTGTGCAAGCACCAATGTTTACTAGGTTCGTTTAACCTACAAAGTTTAGGATTTTATGTTTGTTAAGGCATGATAATAACTAATTTAAAAGTAAACACTAAACAACTATCTTGCAATAAGGAAGTTAACATGTACCTGCTAAACATCGCTCCAAGCCTCGGGTACCTCTCCATGCCACCGGGTACGTGGGAACATACTTGGAGCTTCGCCATCCTATGTAGACATCGAAATCAAAACACAGTAATAAGTTAATGATGTGTCTTTTGAAATCCTCTATGTCAATTAAAAAGTCCTAACTGTGTGTCTTATTTGAATGTTTACCCACATTCATATGTATCATATAAAGGAGTTATACATCACAAATGTTTACCTATTATTCATAAATCATATAACCTAAAAATGTTAACAAGAGTTTGAAGGGGGTTAAAAGTGTTGCATTCCTCCGTGAACTTCAAGATCGTCAGTTAGAGATGCATAAGGAAATCATGAAGCATGTCAACGAGTCTGCTTTAGTTACATTTGAAAAACAGAGTTTTTTGAAGCTATTAAACGTGTTCCCTTGCCTGAAAAGGGTTATATTGGTTGAAGATATTTTCTTGTTTTTTGTTAAAATACATAGTAATACAAAAAAATAGAACGGTTAAGATTGTTTCTTAATTGTTTTTCATAACACAAAAAGTAAAACAACAAACCGTTCATTGCCTACCACCATTTCTTGTCACATCCTCTCTGTAAGTGATTTTTTTTACTATAACTCATTGATAACAATGTTATGATAAGTAATAAAGATACATGTTACTAGATTTAAAGGTTGTTTAGTTTATTTGCTTGTTTTTTGATTTTATACATTATAAAATAATGAACAATAGGTGTTATATGTTAATGTTCTGAATCACCTTTGGTGTTTATTTGCTTGTTTGCATGTTTTGAACATAACAAACTATCATGAACAAACATTTGAGTTATTAGTATAACTCATATGGATATATACAGATTGAACGATTTGTTTTCGCATTGCTTTTTTCGTATTATTAGTTTTTGATGATATATAGAATAAAAAAACCATCGTTATATAATTAATAATTAGATATTGAAATGTGGGAATAATATGTATTGCCGATGTCTTACATATGTAAGTTGGTGAATAACTCTCTCGAAATCCTAATGGCGAAATTCATGGCGATTCTATTCTCTCCCTTCTAATTCATGCCCTAATCCAATTTTGTTCTCAAATCCTTATAACGATGGTGTTACTGCTCTTCAATCTTTGATTCTAGCTGCTATAACATTGTTTTTATTTGGATCTTGGTCGTTTTTGGTTTTAGGGTTTTGATTTTTTAGATTTTCCTTTATCGTTATTTTAGGGTTTTCTAAACTTACTGTTTGATCGATTCCTTATCTTCTCCTATTGTGATCTCCTATTTGTTATGGGTGTTGGTTAGTTGTTGTGTTAATGAAGTTGTGCCCTATTTTTGTATTAGGGCTCATATCGTATTAAATTTGGCGTAGAATTTATTGATTATGTGTGGAGTTTGTTTTTTGGTTAATAAGTTTTTGGTTTGGTTCATAGAGAAGTCGGATAAGTTGAATGTGAGAGAGGGGACTGCTAGGAATCAAGGGGTTGATGCCTTTGGTGCTTCGTGTGATGGAAGTCCAAAGGTGAGAAACTCTTATCCTTTGGTCTCTCCTACTGCTACTATTAACAGGCCACATGGTCTGTATAATGTTGATGTTGTTGCCACTTTTGGAGTTCCGTTAACAACTGTTGGTGACTTGGACGTGTTAACAAATGATACTGAAGCTGGTAAACATAAGGAGTTATTATCTGGGATGACTAATGATAAGCGTAAGGCAGTCATGGATGCCTTAGTTGCTATGTGTGATTCAATTCAGGCTGAAAATACTAATGCTGATGCGATTCCTTGTAAGGTTTCGCATGTAAATGGTTCAACAATTATAGATGCTCTTGTGGCTAAAAATCTTAATGTTGATGAATCCCTAATTGTCCAGTCTGTTTCTATTCAAGATAAGCCTAGTTCTTAAATTGCCACAGCGGGAGGGTCACGACCAAAACCAAGTGCAGTGGGAGGGTCAAAACTGGATCCAAGTATATCAAAGGCGAAATTTCGTTCGTTATTTTCAGAAAATTTGTGTGAAGGTGTTAATGTCTCCATTCCAAGAAAGGTTGTGAAAACGATTAGTACCCGATTTGCTGATACTTTGTATGTTTATTTCATTGGTAAGCGTATTGAGTTTCCGGTTGTGGAATACTACTTCCGAAATAACTGGGGTAAATATGGTTTGACTAGAATAATGATGAACTCCAAAGGTTTTTTCTTCTTTCAATTCAAAACTTTAAAAGGTTTAGAGGATGTTCTTGGGAATGCGTCATGGATGATCCGTAACAGCCCTATCATTCTTAAGAAATGGTCTATGAGTACGCGTTTATGTAAGGAAGAGTTAACCCGTATTCCAGTATGGGTTAAAATCCATGATGTTCCTATTTAGGTTTTCTCGGAAGATGGCCTTAGCATTATCGCGTCTCAAATTGGTAAGCCTATTATATTGGACTCCTATGCCTCCTCAATGTACATTGAGTCATAGGGGAGAAGTAATTTTGCCCGCTATTTGATTGAAATTAATGCGGAGGATGTTCTTAAGGAGAGTCTTACTATTGGTGTTCCTTTAATTGAGGATACGAGGTTTACAATTGAAACTGTTATTATTGAGTATGAATGGAAGCTTCCTCATTGTGACCTATGTAAGATATTTGGTCATGTTCATGACCATTGCCCTAAAAAGGTGTCGATTCCTATTACTGTTGTTACTCCTAATGTTCCTACTCCTACTGTTGAGATGACTAATGATGGATTCCAAACCGTGCGTAAAAAGAAGAAGAAGGGTAAATCCAAGTCCATTAATGGTGGTCAGATTGGTGGTCACTCGGTAAAACTAAATGTTAGGTATGAGCCAAAGGCGACTACAAGCGCACCAAAGAAGGGAGCTACTAACTTGGGTAATGCATCTAAATTGTCATCTATGAAGAATCAACCTCCTAAGGCTACTATTATTTCTACCAAGGAAGGTAAAATCACAATGTCTAATTCTTATGCTGCCTTGGAGGATGAAAGTGATGAAGATGTAGAAAATTTATATAATGAATCGGCTAACTTCTTTCATAGTAAAACAAGTGAAAGTTCGTCTACTCTCACGACTGCTGCTAGATTGCTTGTTTAGCTGAGTTGTTTGTTCTAGTTTCAATTATTAGTTGCTTCTAGAGTTGTAAGTGTTTATGGCATGTCATAAGCACTAGTTTTAGGAGTTTATCAAGCTGTTAGCTTAAGGTTAATGTGGTACTTCAATCACATTCCATTTGTCATCTTTTTTGGTTTTAATATACTTTAATCCTTTACCCAAAAAATGTAAGTTGGTGAAAACAGTATACCGTTAATAATATGTAACATTGTGATAACTGTATACCGTTTTGTGCTTCGTTTGTTTACTCTCATATTTGATTTCAATATAAGGAGAATTTATAAGAATGCGTTTGAGTTATTTATATGTCTTGCAAATACTAATGATATACTTACACTATAGTTATCAATCACGTATTGTAAACCGTTTGTAATACAGAAACATATCATTTAGAATAGGTTTAGAAGGTTGCTAAAATATTTTGAACATCAATTATTGACTTAGGAAAAATACATTTATTTTATGTTAATGACACATTCTGCATACTTATTTAGGAAAAATGGTATTGGAATTGTTATTTAGGATGAACCAAGATACGTTTCCGCACAAACAGGTACTTGTATTATGACAGTAAAAATATTATTTTTCAGTAATGTGTATAAACTGTAGAAAAATAATGAATCACACCTTTTTGTAGCGACTTCCGTATGCTTTTATGGACCAAGCTTTCAACGGAAACAGGCACTTGTATTTGACAAAGACATTGAGGCGTCGTATCAAAGTCAGGTTTGTTAGAACACGTAAGGGTATATATTTCTTGCAAGGTAAAAGATGGAGGGAGTTTGTAAAAGAGGGCTTAGATCCACATGGTGTTTGGTTGCATTTCATCCAAAAAGGTGATGATTCGTTTTATGTTACTGGGTATGTAAACTTTGGACTTGAAATTAGTGGATACGATGGAGTGGAAGACCGTCTTAAAAGGTTTCAGAGTTGGATTTTTCCTTACCCTCACCTACATTAGGTAAAAATTGTTTTTGTTTTCATTTCAAATAATGTTTCCCATTGTTTAAAATTATATGTTAACAAAGCTACTTCGCTTAGGTAACGTTAATTGATTACATATTTGTTCATTAATTCTAAATAAATCTCCAGGTAATTCCTACAAATTTCTTAACTGGGTTAAATGAGGCGGACACAATATCTATAGATGTGGCGGATGAAAGTTTCGATGTTTGTGTGACTCGTATTGCGGTTGGAGTCACCACCTATAGATATGAATACCATTTGAACAGAACAACATGCAACAAAATAGTCGACATTTTACAACTGCAACCTGGAACGTGTGTGGTGTTTACAAAGAAATCTGATAGGCGTTTTGACTTAATGGGGTTTAATGACGAGACATGTAGTCATATCACTCTAGGTCGTTTCATCGGTGTTACTAACTTGAATGAATTGCATCCAGGGTTTTCATACGAAGAAGGAGGTGAAATAATCAATTTGATCCAAAGTTGTAAGGCTTATAGTCGTTCAATTAAATTTAAATCATGCGTTTACTATGCAACATCATGTGATGAATCACATTCTTTACCTAGTATATAAACTGAAAGATATACTTTGTAAATCGTAGAGGATGAAAGAATGCAACACATATGTCAGTGGAATTTACACTGAAACCACTTTGGTTAACATGATAAATCAGCTTTCTATAAGAGGTTTGCATTGTTGACTTTTTTTTTGAACGACGACTTTATTAGAACCACTAGCAAGGAGCTAGTAAATTACAAAGGAATCAAAAAAGGGTGTTGAAGCCAACTAACCCAATTCAAAGTTCTATTACATCTAGCTACACACCAATAAAAAGAGTGTAAAACAATATTGTCGAAAATAGCATCCTTTCGAAGAATAGGAGACGCAAAAAGGAATTGGTTTGCATTGATGACTGACAGAGATCGGCTGGTATATTGTTTTTTTAATTATATATAGAAGCGAAAATTTTATATATTTACGGCTTGACAATGTGATATGCTCCTTTGTACAGAAAATACCGGCATATTTCTTAGAGTACTATCCGATGTACACCTACAGGAAGGCGATCATTCGACATGAAAATATTGAACATTTGATGACTATCAAGACCGATTTTCATAAGGAAGATCCGGCACGAGACAACAATGTTGGTGTGTACGGGAAATGGAGAGAATTTGGTCGTGAATGTCATTTTGATTACAACAAAATGATAAGGTTTATATACTTGCACAACGTTGAAAGCTTTGGAGGTGATGATGAAGGACCGTTTCCTCTGTTTGAACTTTGTTAAATTTGGTCGTCCAATGAGTATTCCTTTATGTGTGCACCAAACAATATACCTGTAATAATGGATCTATTTGTTTAGTTTATGGTATTTTAGGATATAGCTCATGGATTTACCAAGTTTATGGGTTTATAACATGGATGTGGTGTTTGGATCATGTGTTTATTTGTTATGATGTTTGTGAACTCCTTTGTACATTTTAATTGTTTTGCTATCAAAATCACAACAATGAACTAAAAGTGACTTAAACATAACATCAACAAATAAACAAATTTAAAAGACAACCATCAACTTTAACGTAAAAACAATGCATTATCTTAAAACATCCACCACCAGTTACATAATTATCCCGTTAAGTAACTTCAAACAAAATAGACAAACACATACCCAAATCTAAGGGCTTTTATAGCAAAGAAGCCTAGTCATGAACTCTGTGCCATCAAGTGAATCACGGCTGACAAGAGAAGACATCTCATTCAAAAGGCTGAGCTTTTCCAAATCACTTTGTTGAGCTATGTTCAAGTTACTGGTTATGACTTAGATGTGTTATTTTGTGTTTGGTCTAATCATAATTATGTTTATTGGGTTAACTGAAGTTAAAACTGTGGTTAACCTTTCTTCCAATAATGTGTAAGTATACAGTAAACTCGCAAATAATTTCAACTTTTGAAAAACTTGAGCGTTATGGTTCAGATTTTGAAAATTTCGGGTTAAAAGTTTGAAAAAATCGGGTTAACAATAAATGCTAATTTTCAAGTTTGAAAATTTTAAATATCTAAATATTTTTCGGTGAGGTTTTGTTATTTTTGAAAAAGAAAAAATTTGTCGAGTATTCATATGCATGTCGCGGATAAGAAAAAAATATCGAGCGTGTCAAAAAGTCATCAATTTCATAAAAAACAAAACATATTAATTTGTCGTGCAAAACCACTTCCAGTTCGAGAGAAAACATAAAAGTCGAACTAAAAACGTCCTCGTACAGAATGACACTTGGCAACATTCCGATAGAGTCGCGAGTTCGCGCATAAATAAATTTGGAATTTTTATGTCGAGCTTTAAAAAAAGTTGAATTGTTGGAGGTTTTGGCTAATTTAAGTAATTAGCTCTATTTAAAAAGGTCTACTTGAGGGCAAATAGAAGTTAAGTTGGGGGAGATATTTGATAACATCAAATAGTTGATACTTTTCTATATTAAATTTCCGTGTTTATTGTCTTGTTTTATACTATTTTTATACGAATCTAGTACTTAATTCGTTTATAGTTGAGGTTCAGGATAATTAAGGCATCAGAATGGAAAAGTGGCGGAAAATGGCTAAATGGACACATTACATTGAAACCGCATTTATGAAGGAACTACGTCGTAGTTGGACATTATGGCTACGCCGTAGTTTATTATTAGTTGGAAAGGATTACGCCGTAGCTGTTATATGCTAAAAGAGGAAAGCCGCGTAGGAAAAACTACGACATAGCTCGACTAATTAACTACACCGTAGTTTTACCAACTACAGGGACCTAATGTGCTATATTTTTATTAAGTTTCAAGGACGAAGTATAATGCGACAAAAACGATCAAGGGCTGAAGTTAGGCAAGTCATAAACTTGCCATAACCTATAGATAATAGTCAACGAATGAAAACATAGGGAGATCATTCTTTTGGGTCGGTGGCTTTTTGGAGGTTCGATCGAAAGGAGAAGATAATAACATCATCATCATAGATTGTTTTATTTATCACTTATTGTGTTCTTAATTATTATCATTATTTTATTTTGATTGTTCTGAACATGATTTTTGGCTAAACATTTCGTGTATTTCCTTAATTATAGATTAATTATCATTGTGATTCATTTATCTCTTGTTATTTCTGGATATTGATTTGGTTGTAATACTTTAATCATTAGTTTAGAGAATATATGTTAGTAACCTCTAATAGGTTTTTAGATGCCAAATATTATGCTCGCTTACCATGACCAGTGAGACAAAATCACGGTTACTATGACCAGTGTGACTGGGGTTTCGCGATTATAAGATATGATAAGATGACCATTCGATCCTAGATTTCCCCAACTAGATTAAGTATTTGAATCACTGCGTTAATTAAGATATAACTAGTTTCACACGTTCTTCTTCCCCTTGATTATAATTCAATCATTCCGTTAAAGTTCTTATTTTCTCAATTCAAACACGATAATTTAAATTGCTTTCTAGTTTAAAAACAAATTGTCTTAAGTTAGAAACCCAACACATAGCTCTTTGGGTCGACCTCAGACTTATCCCAAGTACACTCCACGCGACCGGGTACACTCTCGTTAGTGTGTATATAGATCTTAGTTGGTTCGTAGTTTATAAATTTAAAACCTGATCTATTAAATTAAAATACGCATCAGCTACACAAGCTATCCTTGATGCCGAAGAAATCCTCCTTTAGAAGACCCCTAACAAGGCATATCAATTGCTTGAATACCGAGTACTTTTGAAACTCGATTGTTCTAACAATGCCAAAACCAAACCCCTAAGGAAAACCGTTGCCTTCGCGGAAGGTAGCGACAACTCCAAACTCATGGAAAAGATAGAAGTATTAACCACCAAAATAGACTCGCAATTTAAGAACATCAAAGGAGAAATGAAGGAAATGCGAGATGGATGTAACTATTGTGGAGGTACTCACTCATCATCAGAGTGTGATGATAAGACGATGGGAGGACCCGGAGAAGGAGTAGCTAACTACGTCCAAGGAGGATATCGAGAAAACTACTATGGTAAGAATTCAGGAAATGGCGCGACCACCAACAAAGAGACGACAACCGTCACTCACAACCTCATAATGACGACCGTCCAACTCAACAAACACTTGAGAAGAAACCCGATGAATCTGCTTTTGAAAAACCATGCGAGAGTTCATGGTCGCTCAAAAATCGTCAAGTTCATCAAGAACCAATTTTTCAATTTCAAAACCAAAGTCAAACAAGGACAAAAGAATTACCAAGCTGCGATTTATGACCTTGAGACCAAATTCGGTCGTTCTGACCAACAATCTGCCAGACCGACTGGTACACTTGTAAGTAACACCCAAACCAACCCAAAACCCTATGGGTCAAACGACAAACCTTATTGTCTACCACCTGCCTGAAACGAGCATGTAAATGTTATATTCACACACCGTGGTAATACATATGATCCACCAACAAATCCAAATGATAAATCTACCATCATCCATGATGATAGTGATAACGTGGCTGACGAAGCGTGAAAGAGGACCATCCGTCTTCTTCTAAACCCAAGATATCTGATTAAACATCACTCAAGGCGTATAAATTTAAAATTACATACCCTTAATGCCTACGCAAAGAAAGGATGGAAAAACACTATGCCAAATTCATGGATATGATCAAAGAAGGTAGGTTCAACGTACCCCTCGTTGACATCCTAGCTGGCATGCCCAACTACTAGAAATTCCTAAAAGATCTCGTGAGCAACAATAGTAAGATGGATCAAATTTTTGCTGCCTTCTTAAATGAAGAATGCTCCTCCATCATTCAAAATAAGCTCCCGCCAAAACTCGGTGACCCAGAAAGCTTTCTGATTCCATGCACCTTAGCAAACTCGGTTAAATCTCAAGCCTTGGCTGATCTTAACCAAAACATGAAAGAAGTTGTGAAAAATGATATTATCAAACTTCTCGATGCCATTATCATTTACCCAATCAAAAATAGTCATTGGGTAGGTCCTGTCCACTGTGTAACTAAAAAAAGGAGGAATGACCATCGTGACAAACGAAAAGAATGAACTTGTTCCTACAAGAACTGCCACCGGTAAGCGTGAATGTACCGATTACCACAAATTAAACAAAGCCACCTAAAAGGATCCTTATCCTCTACCCTTCATGGATCAAATGCTGGAATGACTACTGGGGAACAAACTCTTTTATTTTCTCAATGGATTTTCCGGATATCTCCAGATTCCAGTTGAACCTGCCGATCAAGAAAAGACCACATGCTCTTGTCCTTATGGAACCTACGCCTACAAGTGTATGCCTTTTAGTCTTTGCAATGCACCAACAACCTTTCAACGGTGCATGATCACCATCTTTCAAGACATGCTTGAAACCTCCATGGAAGTTTTCATGGATGACTTTTCAGTATTCAGAAGTTCATTCAACTCTTGTCTTTTAAATCATGAACAAATGCTCATCCGATGCAAACAAGCCAATCTTGTGCTTAACTAGGAGAAATGTCACTTTATGGTGACAGAAGGAATTGTGCTTGACCAAAAACTATCCAGTGCAGGATTGGAAGTTGATAAAGCCAAGATCAAAGTGATAGCCAAACTACCACCTCCTACTAACGTTAAAGTCGTTAGAAGTTTTTTAGGACATGCGGGATTTTACCGCAGATTTATCAAATAATTTTCTAAAATCTCCCGTCCGATGACGAAACTTCTTGAGAAAGACTCAATCTTTGATTTCAATGAAGAATGCATCAAGGCATTCGAAACTCTCAAAGAAAAGCTAACGAATGCACCGATTATGGTTTCACCCGATTGGTCGTAACCGTTTGAACTTATGTGCGATGCTAGCGATTTTGCTGTTGAAGCTCTGTTAGGACAACGCGAAGGAAAGCACTTTTGTTATATTCACTTCGCCAGCAAAACTCTGAATAACGCACAATAAAACTATATTGTTACTAAGAAAGAACTACTCGTCGTAGTTTTTGCGTTCGACAAATTTTGATCGTATCACGTTCTGTCAAAGACCGTCATATTTACCGATCACTCAACATTAAAATATCTGTTTGCTAAACAAGATGCCAAACTGTGTCTTATTTGATGGATTTTACTACTATAAGAATTTGACATTGAGATCAAAAATAAGAAAGGAGCAGAAAATGTTGCATCTTATTCGATGGTAGATCATTTATCGCGCCAAAAATCCAAATCTTGAGGGACTAAGGGATGATGACATCGATAAAACTGGCAAAGGATTAGTCAAAAGAAATATTCTTTACATCATGGAAGAATCGAGTGATGAAGTTCCACTCGATGAAGTTTAAAAAGAAGGAGTACGACTCAGACTGAGGACTCGTTAATAAAATTAGCGCTTCTCTATCCGTGTATTTTTCAGTATTTTATTTTTAATGCTTACACCCTGATTTTAGCTAACCCATGTTTTAGCTTAAGTGTGGGGCGTAACATTGACTTTTCTTATATAAAAATCAAAAATCCAAAAATATTGTGCATTTCGTATCTTGTTTTGTTTGTGTATAAGCTAAATGCAGGTGATGATTATGAGATGCCAAGACTAAGAAATCAATTGTTCTTAGAAGCTTATGCTAGCTCTTGCTTAGCATTATCATATGCAGCTTAATTACGATTTCTCATGCCTCGAAAGTTTGGTTTTTCTCTCACTCTTATTTCCCTATCTTCACCATTTGAACTTCGTTTTATCACCATCATTCCAAATAGCTAGCAACCAACGATTAGAGTTTCACTAGGGTAAGGCTAGGCTAAAAGGTATATCTTTTTGTGTGGATATATCAAATGAGAACGGGACGGCTCAGTAGGTGTACTAGGGGTATCTAGTGCTAAAAAACGAGCACTAACAAATGGGTCCATATAAGTGGTTAACTAACCAATCTGGCTAGTTAAAAACATTTAGATGTAACTGGAAGGCCATTTGGTTTATTCCTAAGTTGCATTTTTATCACACATATACACTTATTATCACACAAGTGTGATCTCACTGCGGCATTTGTAATGATTTACGAGCACAAGTTCTAGAATAAATAAAATCACCGGCACAATCATAGCAAAAAAATCGAGCATAAAAGATGTATGTTATATATGAAATAGGCTCAAATCCTCACAATTTAGTGGAAGGGCTATAATATTTGCTAGCAAATGTTATCGATCCCAGAATGGACTACAATATTAATCGGGACACATCTAAAAAATTTTCAAAATTACAGTTTTTTCACCAGTGGATTGATCTAGTTATTCTAATATATTATCCTAAAAGCGTGAAAACAACTAGATCACAAGGGCAAACAAGTATAAAAATTGAAAAATTATCTCAAAAATATAAAAAATTTGAAAATCGGTCTTGTTTTCTTTATTTACCCCCCCCCCCCCACACACACACATAACAACCTCCGGTCATCGATCAATCCTCCGGTCATCGATCACCATACATATATGTTTGGAATGATGGTTGTTATGTGAGAAATCCTTATGAATTTGGAGAAAGCTGCTAACTCTATGTCTTATGACATTTTGTTTGCTACTAGTATATGTATGGTGATCGATGACCGGAGGATTGACCGATGAAAAAAAGAGAGAAAAATAAAGTTTATCATCGTTCGATCAAATTTGTTGAATTCATATGGATAGTGGAGTGTGGTAGTTA